>JACEVL010000116.1:103494-250994 GCA_020284085.1 Aporrectodea caliginosa | reverse complement strand
TTCCAGTGACTTCCTACACAGCGTTAACTTTACCTTTGCCGCCTACCTTTTTTCATTTCACCCCCACCAGCAGGTCCGTCTTCCCCCCTTCTGTTGCCATGGAACCCCAGGCGTCAGCGCCATGAGTATGGGTAGGTCTCTGGCTATTTACAAAGCGTCATTTACGAACCTCACAAGGGAGCTTAGGCTTAGCAGGGCAATCGAGCAGATCGGGTAAAAAGGTGCCTCTTAGTTGGATTGAAAATGTTTAGATGACTTGAAAATGTCATCGTGATTTGAAAATGTTTAGATGGCCTGAAAATGTTTAGATGACTTGAAAATGTTTGGATGACTTGAAATTTTTTAGATGAGTTGAAAATGTTTAGATGACTTGAAGATGTTTGGATGATTTGAAATTTTTTAGATGAGTTGAAAATGTTTAGATGACTTGAAGATGTTTAGATGACTTGAAATTTTTTAGATGACTTGAAAATGTTTAGATGGCTTGAAAGTGTTTAGATGACTTGAAAATGTTTGGATGACCTGAAAATATTTAGATAACTTGAAAATGTTTAGATGACTTGAAAATGTTTCGATGATTTGAAGATGTTTAGAATCTTAGATGACTTGAAAAGTCATTGCGGAAAATTCGTAGCAATTTGTCTCCTACAATAAATCTCAAATCTGTCATAACTGTTGATTTTCTTGACTCTGATAACAGAGTTAGTGAAGTCCATACCGGAACAAAAGTAGAATAGTATTACAGTCAACCATTGAACAGTTGAGTTATGGTTATGGTTAATTGTTTCTAATGAATGGCTTATTAATTTAGTTATTGATTTGATCCAGTGTCCATTTATTGCAAAGCATTTTTATAGGATCATATAAATATATAGCTCTAGATTAGGAAAACTCAACAGCGTTACTCCCGACTCAACAAAGCTAACTCGCCGTTGGACATGACGTGAACATCTTAGGCTGTTGATGCAATCATGTGTTTGAAATTGAGGAAGATCTTTCCTTAGGTTAGTCAAAACAATGATTGACATAAGTTGATTGACAGGTGATGATTGACATCTGTTTTTAATTTGACAGTTGGACCACCGTTTGGAGGAGTCATGTATGAGTTCGTCAACAAGGAGGCTCCATTTCTCATGCTCGCCGCTTTGGCTCTTTTCGATGGACGTAAGCATTCGTAACCGTTATCGTGAATTTATATAGCGCCTCCTCACGAGGAAGACATCTCAGAGGCGCTAATGGTAGTCTATGTGCGCACCCGATTCTGGTGTATTCATAAATAGCGCAGATTAGTCTAAAACTCTAAGACCCTGTCTAAACATTGAGGTGTATAATATAAACATATATCACTTATTATTATATATCTCTCATTGTTTATTATATATCTCATTGGGTCTAACCCAAAGGAATCTATATTTAGAATTTCAGAGGCATGGTTACTTGTGAAATAATTGCATATCCTTTTCACACCTATACACAGATGTCGCACCACTTCAAATAATTGTTATGCTTATAATTATTAAATATTGTGTTTAAAATCTCAAAAGGCAACTTTTACTTCGCAAACATTATTCGTCGAGTTGGCATCATAAACATTAATTAACTAAATGCTTTTGTTATGTAAACAAGATACGACGTCTTCCAAATCCCCGATTTTCGCCCCAAAACTATAGTCACACGACGTTGTATAAGGAGTTGCCAGTCCTGTTTATAAATGATAAACTGTTTCTAAATGATAAACTGTTTTTAAAGGATAAACTGTTTATCAATGTTTATAAATGATAAACTGTTTTTAAATGATAAACTGTTTATAAATGATAAACTGTTTATAAATGATAAACTGTCCATAAATGATAAACTGTTTATAAATGATAAACGGTTTTTAAATGATAAACGGTTTTTAAATGATAAACTGTTTTTAAATTTTAAATGATAAAATCCCGCTTCGTAGGCTCTAAAGTTTTTCTCTGTTTTGAAACATATTTAACTGCATTGTTTTTCAAATTCATTTTCAGTTCTTCAGCTGACGGTTCTTCAGTTGGAGATCCATCCGGAGGATCAGCAGGGAACGCCTCTCAAGGACCTTCTACGCGATCCATACATCCTACTAGCTGCTGGTCAATCAATCTGTCCTTCGTTCGTTTATTCATTCATTCATTCATTCATTCATTCATTCATTCATTCATTCAGTCCATTCATTCATTCATTCATTCATTCATTCATTCATTCACTCAATCATTCATTCATTAAATCAATCGTTCAATCAAACAGTAATTCGTTCATTCACTCACTCAATCATTCATTCATTAAATCAATCGTTCAATCAAACATTCATTCATTCATTCATTCACTCAATCATTCACTCAGTCAATCGTTCAATCAAACAGTCATTCATTCATTCATTCATTCGCTCATGCATTCATGCATTCATTAAATCAATCAATCAAACAGTCATTCATCAATTCAGTCAATTGATTAGTTGATTCATTCAGTCAGTCCATTCGTTCATTCATTAATTAGTTTATTAATTCAGTCATTCAGTCAATCAGTCAGTCAGTCATTTCACTCTGAACTTCAAAACTGTCTAACGAGATAGCCATGAATGTGACCTTGAATGCCTTAACCCTGGTCGCTACCAGATGCCTTCAGTGTCTCATCTTCAGTCGTTTCTCGAGAACATAATGAGAACAGGGGATGCGCAGTAGTCCAGTGGTTAGTGTGCTTGACTGTCAAGCAAGTGGTCGGGGGTTCAAATCCCGGCACTCCAGATATTCGTTTACAAATTTCTGCTCCACCTATTGTATTGTATTGTATTGTATTGTATTTGAACACTTGTTATAGCGCCCCAACCAGATTTCCCATTCAGAGGCGCTCCCGACTACTGCGCGAACGCTGAATTGGAGTTTCACGCCGAAGCGCATGAGCAATTGCGAGTGAAGGACTTGCCCAGGGTCCCTACGCGGCGACTTTGAGGTGGATCCGAACCCTCAACCCTCCAGCTGCAAGGCACCGAACATACCCCTACACCATCGCGCCCCAGTTGTATTGTGATGTGTTGTATTGTGTGTTGTATTGTACTCCACGTTTATAATGCGACCGAGCCACCCGCAGTAAAGATGCGAGAAATTAATCTCTGATAATCCGACCCGACCGGGAAGCGAACCCGGGGCGCCGACGCGGCGAGCGGGCACCAACCCACTCGGCCACTCAGGATCCACCTGCACCCCTAGTGCAGAATTTGCATAGCGCCTCTTCAAGGGGACTACTTAGAGGAGCTCCCAACCCCAGTGCGGCCAAATAAAACATGAGAGAGGAATGTCTGAGAAGGGTTCTAGGAAGGGAGCGGAGTGCCAGAGGGAGGCCATTCCAGATCGAGGGGTTAGCAACGGCGAGGGTGGATGTGGGAGCAAAAGAAACAGAGAGGAGACCTTGATCAGCCGAACGGGAAGGAGCGCGAGCCCCGAGCACTATGAAGGTAGGGTAGTAGGGTTAGAGAGCTCGTTAAGGTATACGCAGAAGCGCGGCCTAGCAGGCAGGCAGCGCCAAACTAAGACAGCTATCCCATACTCGATTCACTGCATCGGGGGAGCCAGTGGAGAACATCGCGCATATAGCTTGCGATGTTCTCAAATGAGTACACTGACCGTACACTGTTGGTGGGAAGAGAAGATGGCGAGAGAGAGAGAACTAACCACCCGCTCTTACATGTATATGCCGAGGCTAAGAAAGTGAAGTCGCTAGCACTTTATATCCATGGCTGCCTAAGGCCTAGCTTAGTGGACCCTTCTTCTTCATCTACGTAATGAGAAAGCTTAGTTAACAGTATCTGCTATTACAGCCCATTCACTGTGACATAGGGGACTATTATAATAGCCAAACCATTCAGCGTGGCTTCTGCAGGACGTCTCTATACAAATCTGTTCGCCAACATAAGCTGCATTGGACACCTCTAGCAAGTTTCTCTTGAATCTGCGCTATATATAAATTTACAATTAGAATTCCAATTACACTGAATGTGGCTGGACTGCTGGAGTCCAGACACTTTGCGCTGCGGTCTCGCCAGCCACGCTGGTTCCCTGCACACTATACAGCCATCACTTTCCGGATTGTCCAAGTCTCCTGATGCTCCCAGCGCAGCAGCCGCCGGAGGCTGGCATCCGGGCTTTTAGCTGTGGCATCGGCGTTGTCATGGAAACGCTGTACGCATCAGCGATTATCGATCTCAGAAAGTCTTTATATTCAGAAAGACTTCATCATCGCGTCTTCGTAAGAGGCACCACAGAAAGATTCGCTTCTGAATGGCCACGGCTGTGAGCGGCGCTATATAAATTACTAATTACATTACATTAGAAAGATTCCACTTTCTAATAACAATGGTGTAATGGTGTAAATTTCCATTATATTACACCGTAATTGAATGTAGTTTTACCGAATACTTTTATAGCGCCTTAAGAATCCACTCGATAAGCTCTCCATACTTGCATTGATCATTGTACAGTTCATTCTCTTGTTTGTTACACTTACATTGCATTAAAACACATTCTTCACTGTAGAATGTTCAGAACGGTACTCACTTATTAGCAGTTGTGACACAGTGCTAGTGAGATGGTGCTAGTAGCAGTTGGTTTGAGTGCTGTTGTTAGATGTTAGTTTTCGTATTGTTTTTGTTGCGTTTAGGTTCGATAACTTTCGCTAACATGGGAGTGGCAATGCTGGAACCTTCTCTGCCGCTCTGGATGTTCGATCAGATGGACTCTCCCAAGTGGCAACAGGGTAACTCTCTCAATTACCTACGTTCCTACTTCCCTTCAGACCTACATGTATACATACAAACACGTCAGCATTTGCACATTTACACGAACACATACCAGCTGTAATAATCATAAATAACTAAATAAATAAATAAACATAGGGCCTACTCAAATCATTATAATCGTAATTTTTATTATTTAAATTTTTATATTAATTTTAGCGTTTTTCTTTCAAACAGTGAAATCCTAACATAAGCTGGAATAACCTAGACCTAATGGCAAATCTTGCTCATGTTCATTCATTCATTTCAGAGATTTATATAGCGCCCCTTCAAGATTATCAACTCAGAAGCGCTCCCGTCTCAACCCCGGCTAAAGAGAACAGTCTTGAGGTTAGAGGAGAAAGTGGCTGCAAGGGCTCTATGCATTAGACGTAGATCCACAGGGAGCTCATTCCAGATTGCAGGGCCAGCAACAGAAAAGGCACGGCGCTGCATAATAGAGGTCCGTGACCGGGGAACAAGAAGCTCAACCTGCTTAGAGGAGCGGAGAGAACCACGGCGCTGGACGCTCAGGGTGGAGCAGCAGAGCTCCTGTAAGTAAACAGGGGCCACACCCGCGAGGCAGCGCCAGACCAAGGCAGAGATCCGGTAAGTTATCCGCTGCGGGAAAGGGAGCCAATGCAAGACATCCCGCATGTAATCACTAACATGGCCGAATCTTGCGATGCGGCCAATGAGGCGTGCCGCCGCTCGCATGACCCGAACCAAGCACCCAACCCGAGCCGCCGGAAGACCCACATAGAGGGCGCTGCAGTAATCAAGGCGAGAAACAATAAAAGAGTGGATAAGCGTTAAGACAGCATTAGAGGTTAAAGAACGGAAGACCACTCTAAGCTGACGCAGCTGGTAGTAACAAGCGCGGCATAGTAGGTTGATATGCCGCGTGAAGGTTAGTTCTTGGTCCAAAGTGACACCGAGGTCCCGGACAGAGGATGAAAAGGTAAACTGCGGGAACTCCTGGGCAAGGGCCTCCAGGTCAATATAATTATACTATAGCTGTTATAATAATTTAAATCATTTTAATTGTAATTTTTATTATTTAAATTTTTACATTTAGCGTTTTCCTTCCAAACAGTGAAGTATCTAACATACGCTGGGTTAACTCTAGACCTAATCCTAAATCTTGCAGATGTACATTTTCACAGGCGCTGTTTTCTTACCGTCGAGCATCGCTTACCTCATTGGTACAAACATCTTTGGACCACTGGCCCACAAAATGGGAAGGTATACATTTTAGGTCACCATACCCTATTTTACCCTCTTTACTTTAACATTGTATTGCTTTATCTCATACCTTTTACGTGTTACCATACCATAGGGTAGGTAGATATAGGCTACCTTATGTTATCTGAGCTTATCAAACTTTAGCATAATTTACAATGGCAAATCTTATGATACCCCAATTTAACATGCCTTACAAAAATCATACCATACTCGGCATATATTTTTATCATACTTGAGATTATCAAATCTGAACACACCTTATCTTGGCACATCGTATCTTTAACGTTTCTGAACTTGAATACGTTGTCATAATTTGGATCGGCATTGATAATTTAATTAATACCGAAATAATTTATTAGCACGGTCCCCTAACTTAATATGCTACCTCAAATTTAAGGTACGTTTTGAGCCGTATCATTCCTGGGATTATAATACCATATAATACCATACTATGCACATTATGATGTAACTTATCTACAAAAGTGAACGCACAGTCTTTGTGTTTTCTTTGTTTGCAGGTGGTTAAGTGCAATGATTGGAATGATCATCGTCGGCGCCTGTCTAACGGCTGTTGGTAGCTCTTTGAATCACTCAACCTAACAGCAATGCTCTTACTTACCTCTTACCCACCTCTCACTTAGCTCTTTCTTACCTCTTACTCACCTCTTACTCACCTCTTACTTACATCTTACTTACCTCTTACTTAGCTCTTCCTTACTTCTTCCTTACCTCTTACTTAACTCTTACTCACCGCTTACTTACTTCTTACTTTCCGCTACCTTCTGTGGAGCCATTAGTGAATGCTTGTAGACAGGGCTTGAGTTGGTTGTAGAGGAATAAGTGTCTTTCAATGTTGAGGTGGGGGACGGAGCTGCTTATATCCCCCCAATATTTCTGAAATATTTCATGAATATAATAATAATAGCTACAAGTGACAGCTGGTTCTTATCAGCACTCAAATAATAGAGCAATTTTGTTCAGATGACAGCTTAAAATGCTACCATTACAGTGTGGAAATTCAAAAATTTTAGATAGGGGAGGGGTCACATCCCCTCCCCTCCCCAAACTCAAACACGACTCAAACTACATGTTAGCTAAGAGTGACAGCTGGTTCTTATCAGCACTCAAATAGTAAAGCAATTTTGTTCAGATGACAGCTTAAAATGCTACCATTACAGTGTGGAAATTCAAAAATTTTTAGATATGGGAGCAGGGACGTCATTTGGGGGGGGGCAGGGGTGGCATTTGCCCTCCCTGAAAAATCAACTATATGTATGTCAGTGCATCTGATGAAATAATGTAACTTAATTCGTCACTAGGAGTCTAGGACAGCAGCCCTTAATATATTCACTTGTGATTTTCTAAGTATATTGATTTTTGTCTACCTCTTCGTATGCACTTTGCACGTAGCCCGAGGTACCGAGACAGTTAGAAAGATGTACATAATCATATAAATGAAATTTGTAGTAGGTCTGCTTTAGCTATATAAGTACTATGTAACTGGAGTCACACAGATTATCTCATATACCGACTGGCCGAGAGAACACACAGAGTTGCCTGTCAAAGGCGACTAGCCGAGAGAGCCCACAGAGGTACCGGTCAACGGCATAGTTGTAAGATTGATAGCCCCTGATAGCCTCTACATGATGTAGGTCAATGCTAATGTTCATGCTTTCTTTCATTATACTCACCTTATATGACCCTTTTCCAACATTCCCATGCAGCTTCACCATCAGGAAGATATCTCTCATCAACTAGCCTCCCACCCACATTCTGGCTCTCGTGCATGAAACCAGGTTTTGCAGTAGACCTATATCAAATTTCTACCCAGTAGCCCTTGCCTAAGCCAAAACCTTTCAGTCACACAGATTATATATATTATATACATTTTTTGATTGTCATTCTCTGCACGTTTTGTTTGGATCGAAAGTGAGCTGCAGGAAGTAGTCAATCGTTTACAACAAATAGGAGAGAACAAAGGACTAAAGATAAATATGAATAAAACAAAAGTGATGACACAAAAAGGGAAAATGTGTAACATAGAAATTAGAGGAGTAAGGTTGGAACAAGTAGACACATTCCGATATCTGGGATCTTTGATAACGGAAGATGCAACAGACGTCAAGGATATAAGAGAGAAGTTGGCTAGAGGTCTTAATACAATAACATCATTGAAACAATTATGGAAAAGCCATAACATAAAGATGGATACAAAGATGAAACTCATGAGGGCTTTGGTATGGCCAGTGGCAACTTACGGGTGTGAAAGTTGGATTATCAAGAAAAAATGAAGAAGAAAGAATAAATGCGTTTGAAATGAAATGCCTAAGACAGATTCTGAGAGTATCATGGATAGAAAAAAAAACAAATGAATGGGTGTTAGAGAAAACAGGAACGGAAAGAAGTCTACTCAATCAGATTAAAAGAAGGAAACTTACATACTTTGGGCATCTAATGAGGAAACAGGGAAACTGCCTGGAAAAGGAGATTATACAGGGAACTGTACCAGGAGCAAGGACGCGGGGAAGGCCGAGAATGGGATGGCTTAACAACATCAGCACATGGATGAATATGCCTTTTCATCGATTGTTGACGGAGACGGAAGATAGAAAAAGGTGGAGAAGACTTGTCCATGGAGCGACCAACCCTCGGATCGAGGATGGTTGAAGACAAGACAGTATTAAAATGGTGTCTGTAGTATTACTGCATCAATTGCTGTTTTTTCTCATATTTTCATAACTAAAAATATTAAGGAGACTAAATCATAAAAAATATTTTCTCTAAATTAACAGTGAAGTTTAATTCCAATTAATTCCAATTAATTCTTAAATGTATTAATTCTTAAATTGTCATTGTTGAGCCTCGTGAACACACTGAACAGCTAGCACTAACATCGTTTGAATAAACATATCAGTTATAACTACATAAGATAGTATAGACAATAGAGTGAGTGATGATTAAACATTATTATTCATTTAAATTGTTATTTAGTAATATTACATTGATGGAAAAATATTGTAAAATTTTCCGGAAAAAAACACTGGAAATTTTCCGAAATTTTCCGGAAAAATATGAAATTTTCGGGACAATTTTTTCGTCTCACAACACTACATTACAGTGTGGAAATTCAAAAAATTTAGATGGGGAGGGGGCACATCCCCTCCCCAAACCCCTCCCCCTGCTTGGCGCTGGGCGCCTCGCCGATCGTCCTTCGGCCACTCCTTCACCGGTCCCCCCAAACCCAAGACCAAGTCTCCGCCTATGGTAGACAGGGCTTGAGTTGGTTGTAGAGGAATAAGTGTCTTTCAATGTCAATGAGCAGTAACCTGTTTAGAGTAGACTGACACTAACCGACCCTCAAGATGTTGGCCATTTCAAAATTCCAAGAGAAATGAGCAAGTTCACGTGATACGCCTTAGCCAATAACGTGACGGGCGTGAATGTAGTACTGGGGTTTCGCTAACGTCCGGGGCGTGAACGAATCCACTACGCAGGCTTTACAAAAACTATCCTTCGCAGTCGATCTTCTCTGGTCTTCCTTTGTTTCTCGTTTTAGTCTGCATTTAGCCTCTCTTGCTTTTCTCCACTTATCTTTCGTTGAATTTCTTCAGAGTTTCTCTCTTTTGGAGGCCATTTTTTTAATCGAGCGAGTTGAACCAATGTAGGTTTCGGTTGAAGCATCGAGCGAACTGAAACCGGTTTCTGGTTGTCTTTCAGATTCCTTTTGCGACTAGCTTCAACGAACTGTTGGCTCCGAACGCTGGATGGGGATTTGCCATCGGTAAATAACCAGATGGTCACAGACATCAATTAGAACGTACCTTCTCATTCTAACTTCAAGACATGGAACGTAGACCCGGCCTTCACTTCCTGGAGTCTTTCATTCGTTCGTTCGTTCTCTGCCTTCTTTTCTTTGCCTACTTCATTCGTTCAGTCGTGGTTTTCGTGGTTCCTCTTATCCATCCATCATTCCACTTCTCCATCCATCCATCCATCCATCCACCCATGCACCCACCCATCCATCCATCCATCCATCCATCCATCCATCCATCCATCCATCCATCCATCCATCCATCCATCCATCCATCCATCCATCCATCCATCCATCCATCCATCCATCCATCCATCCATCCATCCATCCATTCACCCATCCATCCATCCATCCATCCATCCATCCATCCATCCATCCATCCATCCATCCATCCATCCATCCATTCACCCACCCATCCATCCATCCATTCACCCATCCATTCATCCATCCATCCATCCACCCATCCGTCCACTTTATTCTTTCCCTTCTTCCTTCAGGACTTCCTTCCTTCCTACCATCTTTCCTCCTACAGATCTTTCGTTCATTCTGTGAATCAGCAGCCTTTCAGTTAGTTCTTCTCTTATCAGTACTTTATTACGCCCGAAGGCAGAAACAAATCAGACGTCACAAAATACATGCACAAATCTGAACAAACATAAAATCAAACGCACAGACTGCGAAAGTGTTCGTAAAGGTCATTTATGCAACTAAATTTACCTGCGAGTTCAGAGTCACAAAGAAAGTGCTCAACAACGTAACACCAGAAAATATCTAGAAGAAAATTAGAAAATTAGAAAATTATACCAGTTCACAGTTACCTTTCAAGACCATAGTCCTATAATAGTATATAGTTGTCTTACCTGACCATAGTATACCATACCTTACCGTCTGCTTATTATTATTAGATGGTTGTTGGTGACACAGGTATGGTTGACTCTGCGATGATGCCTCACATGGGATATCTGGTCGACCACAGACATGTCTCCATCTATGGCAGCGTCTATGCCATCGCAGACGTAGCTTTCTGCGTCGGATTCGCCATAGGTACAAACACACACACACATTTGTCTCTCTGTCTGTCTCTGTGAGTCTGTCTGTCTGTCTGCGTGTCTGTTTGTGTGTCTGTATGTCTGTCTGTCTGCCTCAATCTCTGTCTAACTCTGCTTGCTTGTCATATGTTTGTCTGTCCCATACTCTCTGCCTGGCACTGACTAATTCGTAATAAGTAAAACTGTTAATTTGTTAGGGTTTGTTTGAGATTCGACTGGACATTGTCATAAAGGCGCTATAGAAGTCACTAGATTAGATTAGGTTAGTTAAATCTGTAAAGAAAATGGATTAATCAATTAAAATTAATTGTGTTTTAATTATGTAGGTCCGGCGCTAAGCGGATTGCTAATCAAAGGCATCGGATTCCAATGGTAGGTGTTCTTGTCTTGGAAGTATTCAGTCAGATGAAGTTCAGATGAGTTAAAGTAAGATGTCGCATGCCAAGAACATTCATTCACTCATTCATTCATTCATTCATCCATTAACTCATTCATTCATTCATTCGTTTATTCCTTCATTCGTTCATTAAGAGGCTTTAGGCTTTATTAAGAGGCGCCCCTTCAAGACCGCTCCCGACCCAAAGCCAGCTAAATAGGACAGTCCTGAGGCTGGAATTGAACATGGTGGAATGGCCTCTGGGCACTAGGTGACGTGCCACAGGGAGCCCACTCCACATCGCAGGTCCAACGACCTAGAATGCTCGTCGCTGCCTGGTGGAGTGACAAGTAGCTCGGTCTGCACAGATGAACGGAGAGAGAGCCTCGACGTTGGACGCCCAAGATGGAGTAGCAAAGTTCCAGCAGGTATGGAGAGCCAATCACTCAGTGCAACGCCACACCAATGCAGAGACCTGGTAAGTGATCCGTTGTGGGAAGGGGAGCCAATGCATGACGTCCAGCATGTCTTCAGAGACATGGCCAAACCTTGGGATACGGCAATTACGGTGTGCAGCCAATCCAGTGTGCAGGGCGCTCGTCGTAGAGGGCGCTACAATAGTCAAGACGAGAGACCACGAAGAGGTGGACAAGCGTTGCGGCAGCATTAGCGGACAGAGAACAGGATACCACTCTAAGCTGACGCAGCTGTATATAGACATTAGTAGTATGTATGTATTGCCAAAAAAGCGAAAATGCTCTTGCAAACTGTATTGTCATAGGCTATATATTAGGGTGCCAATGAAACGTACACGAAAAAATTAAGTTTTTATTTTCTGTGGTCTCACCCTCTAAAAATGTTCCTTTATATATGGAAGTTATTCAGGAAAAAAATTAACCAAATATTTAAATATTTAGAGGTGGCACAATGCTCCTGAAGGCTATGTAATGATAATGTGTCGTAATGCTAGTGAATTTCTGGCATATTGTTCTGCTCTGTCATTGAAAACTTGTTAACTATGTGGATTACTCAGGAGTTTTGATTATTTCCGTGCTTTATATCTATACTATATCATATCTGTGTTTTATATTCAGTCTCGATGCTATGACATCCCTCAGGAAAAATTAAAATTTAAAGACTAAAATGTACTGTGAACCGAATAACTTTTGAATCCACTCGTTAGTGTTTTTATTCTTATTTACTATTGGTTACCAAATAATGTTTAACAGAAAATCAATGCAAATTTGATTGTTTTATTATTAGCATTGATTACATTATTTCAAATATTTGTAGGTGAGTGATACTATGAGATTGCTATCATCTTCTTCTAGTTGTCAATCTATGACAGAACTATAAACTCGGTTCCATTGTATGCAGAAAATATTATTGTTATGTGTGTATTACTATGTAGCAGGTCTCTTGTCTGGTAATGGCTTAGTCCAGTTGGCAGACATTAAAAAATATACATCGTGCATGGCTTATAGAAGCAGGGGCGGACTGGGCTGAGAATTAGTACCGGGAAACAGTTCCTCAAGGGCCCGATCACGCGTGGGTGATTGGGGGAGTAGCCTAAGTCGGTTGTATCAGACTAACAGTGACACCGTTACTAATGTTACGAAAACAAGTAATAGTATTCAACAGTGTGTCGACCTTTGAACTGCACTGAATAGTGTTCAACGATTCGTTGGTCAGTAGCGAGTCGGTTCAGGAAATCATGAAATGAGTCTATAGTAGCAGCATCCTAGCAAAAACTTGTGGTAAAATTCCTGGCTCGGGCATAGCCGTCTACACTCTGTTGCAGGGTTTGAATTGTTAAATTTGAACTGAGGGGTTGAAAAATTGGCGATGGCCGGATGTCCAGACCAGAATTTCTTTTAAAAAACTGGAACCAGTAGGCCTATACGTAAATTGTAGTGGGTGTGATTGTTCGTACTCGATCCTTAGCTTTGTCAAAAATTGAACAATGAAGAATACAGTGCCTACTTTTATTGGAAAACACAATCATTTGAGTTTTACATTAAGAAGATTAATAGCTAATAGCAAAAATGACTTAACAACTGAAGTGACCATGGTATGAATGAAAACAAAGGGAAAACTAATTGATATTTTCATTAATTAATCAAATAATTTCGACTGGATCAGCTGACCTTGACCAACTAATAACAGACTTCTCAGCATTCCATAGGGTGAGAGGTGTACCATTTACACCAATCATTAGTAAGTCATTTACAGATGTAACGATCAACCCGTTTCTTTTAGTGGTGTTATAGAGATGCATTTGACTGAATACTCTGTCTCACAATCAGCTGAAGAAAAAGGCATTACCTTTAACAGTGATATCAAACTATAACTGGTTGTCTAACATTGCACCATCTGTGTTATTTGACTATAGCATAGGCCAATTCTGAATGTGTTAATTTTTATAATTCTAACAATTTGCTGTTATTTATTTCAAGAACGTGAATTGATTTTGCAAANGGAACAGTGTGGTAGCAATAGATTCAGTTTGAGGAATCTTTATTTCGAGCGAAGTCAAACGTCGTCTCGCTACACACAGGAGTTCAAATCTTCGAACGTTGTTTGAATTCGTCGTCGGAACTTATTCGAACTGAACGGTGGATTAACTGTACGTTGTGGAGTTAACATTGAAGCTTCAAAGTACTGTCTTTATTCTTCATAACTCCTACGCTTTCTTGAGAATATGTGGAGCTACATCAAATTAAATACAAAGAGAATGGATCAGCTCACCTGGTCAACCGACGCCATCGCCTTCATCCAATAGTGAAGACTGCGCATATCCGTGGTGGAGACATTTCGAAGTGCCTAGAAGTTGCTTCAAATATCTACGTGGGAGGTATTTTAGATTCCCCATAATACTTAAGACTAGATATATTATGCCGGTCTAAGTAAGGTTAAGTTAGAACATTTAGTAATTTCAGTTAATTACCCCTAGACTAGATTAAACGAGACCATATTGTAATATTTGACATATTCATTTAAATTATAATTAATATTCAAACTAGCTGAGTTGACTTGATTTTATTGGTTGAACTGTAAAAATATGACACACATTCAACCAATCACGATTGATAAAGACATTAAAGGTAACACGTGTTCACGATCAGGACACACTCTATTATAGTCTTATAACTATAAGTAGGG
Organism: Aporrectodea caliginosa; assembly: GCA_020284085.1. Lineage (NCBI taxonomy): Eukaryota > Metazoa > Annelida > Clitellata > Crassiclitellata > Lumbricidae > Aporrectodea > Aporrectodea caliginosa. Next base: position 236,562 of record JACEVL010000116.1, on the reverse strand, counting down.
GATCTCATGTATCTCAGTCCATCCACTTTTTCCTTGGTCGTCCTTTTTTTCTCCTTCCCTCTCCATATGCTAACATCATTTCCTTTTCCAATCCATCTGATCGCATGACATGACCAAAGAACCTCAACTTTGCTCTTAGCACTGTTTGTTGTAGTGTCTCTTCATTCTCAATTCCGATACTCATGCGCACCCAATCGTTGGTCCTTTTCTCTTTCCATGATATTCTCTGCATCTTCCTCCATATCCACATTTCGCATGCGTTAATCTTTTTTTCATTTTCTTGGTCATTGTCCATGTCTCACTGCCGTATGTTACTGTTGGTATGATCAGAGCCTTCACCAATCTTTTTTCGTGTCTATACTCACATGTTTGTCCTTCCATATTTTTTCCAGACCATTCATTGCAGTTTTTCCTATCGCTACTCTACGATTTATTTCCATATCACACTTTCCCTCTTTTTCTATTACTGATCCCAAAAACGTGAAGCTAGTTACCGTTTCTATTTCCTCTCCATCTACTACAAAACTGTCCTCCTCCTCTGTTGTCATGATCTTTGTCTTCTTTATATTGAAGTAGAGTCCTGCTTTCTCACTTTCACTCTTGAGCCTTCTTATTAGTTCTACCAAATCGGTTTTTTTACCCGCCAATAGTGTTGTATCGTCAGCGTATCTCAGATTGTTCATTGTTCTGCCCGCTATCTTTATTCCTTCCATAGCCTCATCTATTCCCGCCTGCCTCATTATCCTTTCAGCATACACATTAAATAGGAAAGGAGACAGAATGCATCCTTGCCGCACTCCCTTCCTAATCCTGAATCTGTCAGTATCTCCATATTCAGTCCTTATCACCGCTATCTGATCTTCGTACAAACCCCTAAGAAGTTGTATCAAGTGTTTCGGTATTCCCATTTCTCCCAAGGTTTTCCACATCAATTCATGATTAATGCAGTCAAACGCTTTGCTATAATCAATGAAGCATATGTATACTTTCTGTCCAAACTCCCTTTGTCTCTCCATTATCCACCTCATATTGGCAATATGATCACGTGTTCCACGAAATTTCCTAAATCCTGCTTGACTATCAGGAAGCTCTCTCTCTATTGTACTCTCCATTCTTTTATGTATTATTTTGAGTAATATTTTGCTTATGTGTGATATCATTGCTATTGTCCTGTAATTTTCACACTCTTTTGCGTCTCCTTTTTTAAATATAATAGCGACTGTACAATAGTTTAAAAGGTGTCTAAGAAGACCACTGTTTAATTAATTGTTGAGCAACAACTTTTGGACGCCAAGGACCGTTAACGTCATGCTTACTCTTTGAACTGAGTTTTTTTGATGCAATAGCAATTAAACACATTTGAAGAATGTGTGCTTAAAGTGTCCAAGACGTGTAGGCCTACTGTATTATTAATTGTTTAGAGATACATTGTGGCTGCCAAGGCCAATTACGTCGACTCTGACTTATATTCTAATTACATATTATAATTATTTCCTACCATAACAGTTACTATAGTTCCTGTTTAACGACGCTGAGTCATAAGAGAGAGAAATTGGCGTCACCTCCTTCTTCGAGACTTTAGACTGGCATCACCCGAGAATACGGCGGTGGACGAGAGTTTCTTCCATGTAAACGTAGTCTAACAAAGCTAATTTCTCTCTCTTATGAGGATCCTGAGTGGCCGAGTGAGTTGGTAGCCCGCTCGCCACGCCGGCGCCCCGGGTTCGCTTCCCGGTCGGTCGGTTTATCACAGATTAATTTCTCGGATCTTTACTGCGGGTGGCTCGGTCGAAATATAAACGTGGAGTACAATACAATACAATACAATACAACACAACACAATACAACTGGGGCGCGGTGGTATAGGGGTATGTTCGGTGCCTTGCAGCTGGAGGGTTGCGGGTTCGAATCCACCTCAAAGCCGCCGCGTAGGGACCCTGGGCAAGTCCTTCACTGCAATTGCTCATGCGCTTCGGCGTGAAACTCCGATTCAGTGTACGCGCTGTAGTCGGGAGCGACAAAGATTATTTTTGGCATATTACAGCTCAAACTTAATTTTGGATGGATGGATCCACAGTTTAACGGCAGCTTATGCCAACATAGGCCGTTGCTTTGGAGCAAAACCCAGTTGAGATTTGAGCATGAGAATGAAAGCTTAAAAGAGGTGTGTAATTATTCTGAACAGCTCTCACCGTTCATATGTCATAATACAATCCAGGCTTCGGACTAGCACTACCCGATCGTAGGCAACTTTCCGTTGTTTATCAGCATCTTGTAGCGGCCATGTGAAATGATTTGATTGCACCCTTCTTTTTTTTCGTCGGGAACTCACGTTTGCGGTGCCACGGATAAACGCGGTTGCTAATTTGTGGCATTGGAAGAATGGATTTTAAAGGTTTCAAAACAAGTATTGTGTAATCGTTTGTTGCTGTTAAAGTCTATTCCGTTATGTCCTTTTGGTATTTATAATCGCTAGATGTTTGCCCATCCTAGGACGGTAAAGTATAGCGAGCTCTGGCGGGCCACTTAAAATCAGCCCTCCCTTTCCTTCCTTCCTTCCTCCCCTCCCGTCCTCCGCTCCCCATTCTTCCCCACCTCCCACTACTCCTCCCCTCCCCTGCACTTCCCCTTTCACCTTAGAATTCCCATTTACCCTTCCTCTCCCCTCCCCTCCCCTCCAACCCCCATTCTCCCTTCCCTGCCATATGCCGATGGTATGAAAGGTATAGCCCGTGGCTAAGAGAAGCAGAAATGCTGCGAGCTGCCATCTGGCGAATGACGCAATGAGAAAAGAGCGTTACACTACGCACATGACATTTTCTGTGCGTTTATATTATTAATATTTTCATTCGTTGTTGTACTTTCGGTTTAACGATGCAGCGTTATAAGATAGATGATTAGCGTCCCTCCTTAATAATCCAGTCTTCGGAATGGCACCACCCGATGATAGAGCAGTTTTCTGTTGTTTATCACTTCGTTGTGACGGCCAATGGCCGATCTCTTCGACCTTACCGTATGACTTTAGCGGTGTTGGAGAATCTAGCGATAAAACGCATTGGCTGATTTCATAGCATCGGAATAATGCTTGTTAAAGCTGTCTAAGACTAGCGCTGTATTGTTGACTGCTTAGCCACATCTTGGGCTTGGCTCGCGATGGATGATCATAGCCTAATATATATGTGCATTTATAAACCCCCACTTTAGCATGGCCAAGTATCAATCGATGGCGCTGAACAATCGTGAGAGAAGGACTTGCTCAAGTTCCCTACACAGTTACCGTCTCCGAGGATGACGCGCGAACCAGTACTCACAATTATAAGAGCTGTTATAATATTTATGCGACGGCCACGGCCTTTGATGCCATAAGCTGTCGTTAAACTCTAGATCCATCCCATTGCTAGACTCAGGGTGAGAATTGCCGGGGGTTGGGGGTTCAACCCCCCCCTCTTAGTCTTTCGTAGGCTCCCATAGTAAAGTTTACATTTCACACCAAAACTGCACATAAATCAACGTCTAACCCCCAGTTATTTTTTTACAATTCCCGTACTAGCCTAGACTAATCGAGAAGAACGATCTTAAATCGAGAAAATGAACTGATAGTCTATGCAATTGGTGTCTATTAAAGACGTCATAGCAGCCATAAGGTGGCGTTGAACTTTTGAATAAATAAATTAATCGCTAGCTAGAGGCGGAATACTGCTCCTACGCACAGGGTAAGGTCGACGTTTACGGCCCATAGAGACCACAAAATGACGATGAACAATGGAAACCTGCCTATATACCATCGTCCATTGCATCGTGCCAAACTGGTCACCAACTGGATGTGCAACAACAACATTACGACTCTGGACTGGCCCCTCAAATCCCCGGATCTGAATCTGGTCGAGGATCTCTGGCATAAAGTAGCCTTTGAGATATCCAAGAGACATCCGACCTTCAAGTGCCAGCTGATGTCGAGTCGCTCATCGTCACCCACGACCACTTCGTCCAACTGGCCTACACAATGCCGATAGGATGACTATTTATATAGCGCCATTCAAAATCAGAGGCGCTCCCGACCCAGGTCAGTGTCTTCGCTGGTAAAGAGAGAGGTTTTCAGGCGCTGGCGGGATTGGTCAAAAGAAATAGAGAAAAGGACGGCCCTGCTGGGAACTAAATTAACCGGTTCCAGCTATTGGGACCAACAATAGCGAAACTCCTAGACTGGGCCGTAGAAGGGCCGTAGAAGTACTCACCCGTGGGACAACCAAGTGATCACGGGCCGAGGACACAAGGGAGGAACGACTTGGCTTAAAAGATACTGCGGTACAATAATTATGTCCTAAGATAGTGAGGAGCAGAGCCAGCAAGACAGATTCGCTTGAGGGAGCAAACCTTGAATTTGATGCACCGATCCAGAGCAAGCGCCTATGATTTCATCAACTTGAGGGTGGCACAATAGGGTTAGTGCTAAAGGTAACTCCCAGGATCTCAAAGGATTCAACCCATTGCACACCATCCAACTGTTCATCAAATCCTCTCCTCATTACCAACGTCTCTCGGGACTTGTTTGCATTCAGTCGGAGGTTATTAGATGCAGCCCAGTCCGACACCGACCGAAGAAAGAGAGGCAGACAAAAGGACGAACATATAGAATCAGAAACAGTTAGTCCAACGTCTTTCGTCCGACGATGAACCGACCGCGCGTTGATAAAAGGACAAAGGATGCGTGAAACTGCTACACAGACAGACACACAGACGAACGGACAAAGTGACAGACAGGGAAACAAACAGATATGCAGACATACAGACAGAAGGACGGACAGACAGACGAATGGACGGACAGAGAGACAGACATAGAAACACAATGACAGATTGACACAGACAGATGGATGGAGGGAGAAGTAGACAGCAGAGCAAATGAGTAAGCTGGTTCTCAGTGCTTAATATTGATGTGTCAATTAGATCATCGTGATTACGATATCACGGTTTGTTTATTAAGCGTGCGGGTATTGCATATTGCGTTTATGACTAAGTCAGTAAGTTAGTAAGTAAGAAAGTAAGTATATCATTTTATTCAACCAACTGCTAACTTCACTTTGGTGTAGGCCTACATGAAAGTTTTAAGAAATCGTGAATCCATCATCCTATGCTATGGTGCTATGATGAACCAGTACTTCAATAGTCTGTTCACTTCTTTTTTCTAGTATTATATAAATGTCATAAATAGCAATTTTAGAAAAATGACTGTTAATAGTAATTTTTATAAGCCTAGAATCTCTTTGGTTGCAGCGCGTTAAATGTATTCGCTAGATGACAGGATATACTCTCTAAAACTTCAGCTCAGTTCTCACTGTAGCGAAACACTTTAATCGTCGCCATTTTGTGCTGATGTTAGTTTAAACCGAATTATGGAGAAATTCTACTTTAATGCCAAACCTGGTTAGATTCTATAACTCTGTGCATATAATTTAGTGGACAAACACATTTAATTAACGGCAGCAAAGTCAACGAGAGAGTTGCTAATAATTATAATCGTGGTTTGATCTTAATCTTTAATTCCCCGTAGACGGGGTCAACCCGACTCCCCGAAAACGCTGAAAATAGACAAAAGCCCAATTTCCCGAAAACAGTTTTCTAGAAAGCGGCCGAGCTATTTAAAGTTAAATTGTAACAATGACAAAGACCTAGCGTGGTCTTGATGTATATCGATGTATACTTGCCTGTATACTGCCTATTCAAATGTTTATTTTGTTAATTATGTTCATTCGGGTCGGACTTAGAACCCCCGTAGACGATGGATGGAAAGTCGGCATTACTATAGAATCGGGGACCGCTAGTTACGGTATATTTAGGACGACACTAACCCTAACCCTGACCCGGTTAGACTCTCACGACGCGTAACAACGACGAATAACCTCAACGTAACCGACATGGACTAGAAAACTTTACGTCGTGAGGGTCGGTTAGGGTCAGGGTTAGGGTTAGTGTCGTCAATAAAAGAGAGATAAAAAGTCCCGCGGTGCTTAATAGGGAAGAAAGGCATAGAAATTTATTCGGGTGAAGTATTTGCCGGAAGTTGTTTATTCCAGCCAATGAGAGTATGCCAAAAGATACCATAGATTATATACTATCTATACGAAACTAGCGGTCCCCGATTCTATAGTAATGCCGGAAAGTCATTCGGATGAACATCAGACCACTAGATGTCGTTAGACTTCAGTTCCTTGTCGTGCATCGTTCTTTTTAACTTGTTCTTTATAACTCGTATACGTCTACAAGCGTAAATAAGGTAAAAGGTTATGTTAGCGTATTGATTATTTTCCCCGTTGTACATGTAGCATTATTATTTGTCATCAATCCAACTTCTACTTTGGCGAGAATCCTTCCAATCGATCCTGCTTCCATTAGGCCAAAATTCGTTTCAATTCAGCTTCTTTTTAAGCAGGAATTATTTTTATCAATACAACTTTTATTTAATTAAGAATTATTTTCTATCAATTCAGCTTCTATTTAACTTAAGCAAGATTCTTTTCATTTAAAAAAGATTATTTTCATCAATCCGACTTCTATTTAGTAAGAATTCTTTTCATCAGTGCAACTTGTGTTTGACCAGCACTGAAACCCATGCAATGGCCATAATTAAATACTCTAAAATAAACTTTTACCTAAATAAGTAATGTAAAGTTGGGCAATTAAGAAATCTTACACTTACCGTTAGTTCTACCACAGGATATCTACAGGTAAACCTCCATTTTAGCATATTTTATTCTTGTTTATTTCAATGACTTTTTATGATTACTGTCATCAATCCAACTCCTATTTACGTATGTATTATTTTCATCAATCCAACTTCTAGTTTCACAAGAGACTATTTTCATCAATCCAACTTCAATTTCAATGCAAAACCTCATTCCATTAATCCAACTTCATTTTAACGCAAAAATTCTTTCATTAATCCAACTTCCCTTTTAACGCAAGAATTATTTTCACCAAACCGACTTCTATTCTTCTTATTCTTCAGTGTTCTGCTCTTAGGCTAAAGGAATGAAGCAATGCCATTCTTCTCTATTTGGTGCCTATTCCTTTATTTCTTTATAATCCTTGCCTGTTTCTTTTATCCATCATCCACTCCTACATTGTATGTCTTGGTCTTCCAGGTCGTTTCTTCCCTTAAATTCTTCCTTCAAGCACTGTCTTCAGGAGCGATTTTCCACATAGTGTGTGGCCAATCCAGTTAATTTGTCTCCTCTTTAATGTGTTGACCATTGAACTCTCCTCTTGCACCAGTTGCAACACCTTCACGTTTGTTTACAGTTGCTCCTGCTAATCTTGTATAATATAGTTTCTCCATAACCACATTTCAAAAGCTTCAAGCTTCTCCATCTCGGCATTTTCAATATTGTCCATGTCTCCACTCATGTAAAATCTGGTGCATTGCACTTGGCTTTGGAATAGCGCTTTAGATATTCGGATATTACGAATACGACGTCTATATATGATCCATATAGTGTGATGCACCATATGAGACTTTATACCATTCTTTCTTTACATCGAGACGGGAGAGTGAGATATGAGGACGAACGGGTAGACCGGGATGACTGGATGGTGAAGAGTGTGCGAAGGTACTTTGGCTACTATTATTGCATTGAGTTGTAGGTTAGAGATAAGACTCTGAAGTGGATGCGCTCAGGGATTTTTCAGCCAGTGGAGTGATTTAAGAGCGGGAGTGATAGTGTGATGCTTTGGTGCATATGGTGATGCTTCAGTGTATATTAATGAACAGTCATTCTACTGTATTGAGCTGCGATGAAATTATGTTCTATAAACATGTTTAATGCTGATGCTTTACTTGTTTTTTAGGCAGTCTATGAAAATGACGAGCAACATTCTTTCAGAGCTTCAAAATCTGATTGTAAGACAAGGCTTTCATCTTAATAATATTAGAGTGGATTTCTTTTACTCCAACTTTGTCTATAGTCAGCTATTTTATCTTCACTAAATATATCCTAAATAATAGCATGAAGGTGTGCTTTTATGCAACAGATGGATAGCTTCAGTATTTCGTCATGAAGTTTTTTCTGTGTGAATAATTTCTCGTCTTACTCGAAAAGAACTACTACTGATACATGAAACATGAATTCTTCTTGTAAGCATCTGAAAGGCGAACTTAAAATGAAGTAATCGGTAATGTGTGAAACTGGACACTGCTGGTGTTGGAAAGACTATGACAACAACAATTGCAAAAACCTTTTACAGAGGCCATTGCTTTGAACCGCATACCAACACTCATCCTTGTCTAAAGTCATATACAGATCCCGACTTTGTCTAGAATCTTTCGATTGGAGAGGCATGTACGAATCATTTAAAGACACAAACATATGTTAATTATTTCAGAAACTGTATACTGAAGGTGATCGTCTCACAGCTCATCAAAGAACCGATACTGGATAAAACACTGAAATTAACAATTAAGTGAGTATCCTGATGGAGAATACGAAAACCCATACGGGCGAAAAACCATACAGGTGCCAGCTATGTCGGAAATCATTTAATCACGGTGGTAGAAAAAGCACATGAGAACCCATACTGGTGAAAAACCATACAGGTGCCAGCTATGTCAGAAATCATTTAATCACAGGTGGTAATCTGAAAACGCACATGAGAACCCATACTGGTGAAAAACCATACAGGTGCCAGCTATGTAAGAAATCATTTAATCAAGGTGGTAATCTGAAAACGCACATGAGAACCCATACTGGTGAAAAACCATACAGGTGCCAGCTATGTCGGAAATCATTTAATCAAGGTGGTAATCTGAAAACGCACATGAGAACCCATACTGGTGAAAAACCATACAGGTGCCAGCTATGTAAGAAATCATTTAATCAAGGTGGTCATCTGAAAACGCACATGAGAACCCATACTGGTGAAAAACCATACAGGTGCCAGCTATGTAAGAAATCATTTAATCAAGGTGGTAATCTGAAAACGCACATGAGAACCCATACTGGTGAAAAACCATACAGGTGCCAGCTATGTAAGAAATCATTTAATCAAGGTGGTAATCTGAAAACGCACATGAGAACCCATACTGGTGAAAAACCATACAGGTGCCAGCTATGTAAGAAATCATTTAATCAAGGTGGTCATCTGAAAACGCACATGAGAACCCATACTGGTGAAAAACCATGGTGAAAAACCATACAGGTGCCAGCTATGTAAGAAATCATTTACTGAAGGTGGTAATCTGAAAACGCACATGAGAACCCATACTGGTGAAAAACCATACAGGTGCCAGCTATGTACATTTAATCAAGGTGGTAATCTGAAAACACATGAGAACCCATGGTGAAAAACCATACAGGTGCCAGCTATGTAAGAAATCATTTAATGAAGGTGGTACTCTGAAAACGCACATGAGAACCCATACTGGTGAAAAACCATACAGGTGCCAGCTATGTAAGAAATCATTTAATCACAAAAAAGGCACATGAGAACCCATACAAAAACCATACAGGTGCCAGCTATGTAAGAAATCATTTAATCAAGGTGGTAATCTGAAAAAGCACATGAGAACCCATACTGGTGAAAAACCATACAGGTGCCAGCTATGTAAGAAATCATTTAATCAAGGTGGTCATCTGAAAACGCACATGAGAACCCATACTGGTGAAAAACCATACAGGTGCCAGCTATGTAAGAAATCATTTAATCAAGGTGGTCATCTGAAAACGCACATGAGAACCCATACTGGTGAAAAACCATACAGATGCCAGCTATGTCAGAAATCATTTAATCGAGGAAAAGCCTTGACGGTGCATATGAGAACCCACACAGAAGTTAAACCATATGTATGTGAGGGTTGTAATAAAGGGTTCACAGATATTGGACATCTAAAGAGTCACAGAGGAACTCATGCAACTGAGAAGCAACACTCGCGCAACAAACCTTATACCAAGAGCAGTTCTTCAGCGAAGCAGTTTAAACTCCATGCAGGAACACCGCAACAGGATCTTAAAATGGGAAGTGAAGTAATTGCTAACCTTTCTGATCACTTCATCAGATTTAGTATTCCAGGCGTTATTGATAAAGAAAATGAACGTTACTCAACGAACGTACATCCGCATTCTAGTGGAATTGCAGGTCCTTTGCCGAAAATTAGAGATGGAGAATGTCTGTATATTAGCCAATTCAAATCTCTTATGAATGCAAAACAGTCAAAATCTTTTGGATGTGGTATATGTGACGATATGTTTAAAAGAGAGAAGGAATTTCTAGAGCATTGTTTTAGCCATCGATTTTCTCCACCTGTCGACTTAGTTGCTGACCTGTGCTGAATTATGATTCCACGTAACTACAGTTGAAAACATTTGGAATTGTAGATTTATAATGAAAAGATGAGCACTATGGAAGTGCAGGATACCTACATATATACGAATAGTTACTTTGTACCGCTTTCATTTCAGAATACTTAAGACAGTAGTCATTCTGATGTAGAGAATCCAGAGTTTCCTCCGTTGCCTTTTTCTCGCATAATTGCAAGACTGTGGAATTGCTGCATGCCATCAAAATAAAATTTCATGGTATAGTTTTGCAGTTGCTGCTGATAATACTCTGAAAACGCACACGAGAACTGCACAAATACTTCTGCTGGACTAGATATTTACCAGAGTGGTTTGCGCTACATCTTTTTGTGAGATTATTTTAGACTATTGATATTGTTGCTTTCATGATATGTTAAGTAATAGAATTAATTAGCTTATTCTACTTAGATTAAATGTTAGACGTTATGCTTGGTCATTACGAAAGATAAATGTGTAATCAAGATTGTCATATATATCCTGTATATTTGCAGTCCAGTTACCATACCCATTGCATATAACATAGACGCGTAGAATAAAGTTATTATTCTATTCTACCTGGTGCTTTGTTAGCTGTGAAATTTATTGATTTATTCTGTAGTCGCTACTGGTCAGAACACATTATTAATGGACATTTACAGTATAATAACTTCTTATTTTAGTTGCTGCGTGTACATAGTAACTTTTGTAATGGACTATGCTGATGTTTATTACTTTACAGTTACATGTATGAGTGACTTCTGAGTCTCTTATATATAAGTCGGCCAGAATGTTGGGGGTTTATTCTCCAATTCCAGGTGGGAAGGGGGGTTAGACGCCACTGTGTGTGTGTGTGTGTGTGGTGACCATATAAGCTCGCGCTGCCACCTTGCCATAAATCACCTCTACACTGGCTACTTGTATGACTGCCCTGGCTATGCCCTGGTTACAAAAAGTGTCTGGCGCCGCCACTGGGCTAAAGGTGTCTTAAGAGGAGCACGGTATTTCCATTATATACTGACATCTTCTGACTGAAAGGCCCATTATGTGTAGGCTACCTCTCATTATCTTAATTTGTAATTATATAACTTCCATTTACACAGCCAGATAAGAAAAAAATAATTCTTTGCGTAAATGGAAGTTGGATTGATGAAAATAATTCTTTGCGTAAATGGAAGTTGGATTGATGAAAATAATTCTTTGCGTAAATGGAAGTTGGATTGATGAAAATAATTCTTTGCGTAAATGGAATTTGGATTGATGAAAATAATTCTTTGCGTAAATGGAAGTTGGATTGATGAAAATAATTATTTGCGTAAATGGATGTTGAGATTGATGAAATAATTCTTTGCGTAAATGGAAGTTGGATTGATGAAAATAATTCTTTGCGTAAATGGAAGTTGGATTGATGAAAATAATTCTTTGCGTAAATGGAAGCTGGATTGATGAAAATAAACTGCACATTAAACTTCCAATACAATTCAATAAATATGTGATGCTTCATTCCTATAGTTCCGGGGGCAAATCTTCCGGGGGCGAAATGTGGGGAGCGAATCTTCCGGGGGCGAATTGTCCGTATCCCAATTACTGTTAAGTGTTCAGCGATGAGAAATAATTAACGTGGCCCTCTGACTTTATCAAGGCTTTTTATACTGGCCCCACATCGACCTTCTACTGGATGGTACGTAACCAATTCATGCTGTTGTAGTATTTACAGTTTACCGACACTGTCTGATAACAAAGATCATTGGCGTCGCCCTCCTCCTTCATCCAGGCTTGGGACTGGCACTGTCAGAGTACGAACAATGGCAGAGTGTTCATGCTAATAAGCTCAGTTTCTCAATTCATGGCGTGAGTGGCGTGAGAGGTGTCCAAGACGAAACCTTTATCCATTCATTACTTGAATGTGTATTGCGCCTCCTCAAGGTACTCAGAGGCGCTCCAAGACGAAACCTTTCTGTCTTCCAATGTTGCCATAAGATGTCGTTAAACTCTCGATCCATGAGCTGAATTAAGCAATACTACACCTAATAATAATAATACGATATCGACACAGTTTAGCGACATCTTGTGACATGACCTGGAGTCAACGTCGATGGGAAAATCGTCTACAGTTTCAGCGCAGCATAATGGCCACCGAAGATCTAACGTCGTAGACTATACATAACAAGGACGATATGCGTTGCTCAGCAAGATCTAGGAAAATCTAAAGCTATTAATTCTCTGTTACTGATTAATTATGCGCTGTCCATATAATTTGCCATCGAATGCCATGGAACGCCACGAACGCGGCGATTTAATCTTCCATATAAACCTTGACGCTTTTTAAAGAGGTGTGCAAATTTTCAGAAGTTTCTTGTAAAGTAAAAGACAAACAATCGACCTCTAGTGACCGCTATTTAATTAAAACCACCTAGAAATCCATACTTAAGCATTCCGGGCGTGTTATTCCTATACTGCAAACTGGATCCAATTTTATGCAATTTGCTATAAATTCTCCTTAAGTCTAAAGACGCGAGAAAAAACTAACCCTAGCGACCGATAGCTATAGTCTATAGTTAACATACGAAGAAATTAATGGTCGAAATACTAAGAAATGACTCGGTTGTCTTTCATGCAACTCCATCACCAACCACCTGTTTGACAATGACGAGCCATTTGTCGAGCAACTGCTACCTAGCAACTCCCGGCAACTGCTAATAAAGGCTTTTAACGAATACGAGTCAGAAATCAAAGGGTCCGTGATTATAAAGGCTGCTGCTTCATAACCATCCAAGATATCTACGTGAACTCATGTAATAGTTCGTGATGTAAGTAACTTCTATAGCGCCTGTGCTAGACCACAACGTATCAACCGATAGCACAGCAAAGCCAAGTCGCAATCAAGTCAATATCCAGAAGATCAGTCTGCTAAAACAGAGAGTAAACCTATGGAGGATATGGAATTTGATATTGAGCTGTATTATGCCACACGATCTCTGAGAACAACAATTCGTATTAAAGGTGTCTAAGGAGAGCATAGCATTATCGCGGGTTTCATTGTGAGAACTATTCGAAACAATTTCTGCTGACATCAACGGCTTTTGTTGCCATAAGACAACTTTCAGCATTCCCGCAAAAATCAGATGGCATGCAAGTTGGTTGCTGACAACGGAGTATGAAATATTATCTCGATCGAAAGCATCTTTTTGTATTGTATTTTTGTATTTGAAGACTTGTTATAGCGCCCCTACCAGATTTCCCATTCAGAGGCGCTCCCGACTACTGCGCGGACGCTGAATCGGAGTTTCACGCCGAAGCGCATGAGCAATTGCGAGTGAAGGACTTGCCCAGGGTCCCTACGCGGCGACTTTGAGGTGGATCCGAACCCGCAACCCTCCAGCTGCAAGGCACCGAACATACCCCTACACCACCGCGCCCCAGTTGTATTGTGATGTGTTGTATTGTGTGTTGTATTGTACTCCACGTTTATAATGCGACCGAGCCACCCGCAGTAAAGATCCGAGAAATTAATCTCTGATAAACCGACCCGACCCGGAATCGAACCCGGGGCGCCGACGCGACGAGCGGGCACCAACCCACTCGGCCACTCAGGATCCTTGGGTATGGCGCGCGATGGATTATCATAATATATTTGCCCATTTACTAACCGCCACTGTATAATGACCAGGCATCAATCGATGGCTCTGATGACAGACTTGCTCAAGGTTCCTATACACTGTAATCGTATCATGTGAGGAGATTCGAACCCGTTCTCTCCTTAGGTCGCAGTATCTCACAAAGTAGTAGCATGGGAAGTACAAGTAAATTGTAGTAGTGGCAGTAGAAGTAGTTGTGGTAATTATTAAGCGCCACTATTATAGCTGAGCGTTTATGGGTGAAGGACTTGCTCAAGGTCTGTAAACAGTAGCAGTCTCAGGGGAAGAGGCTTGAACCCGTACTCTCCGCGTTACATGGCGAACGCTATAACTAATTGGTTAACGTGTTCCGCAGTTTATAAATGCACTATTCAACACCTTCCCAAATACATCTGTCAAAGAGAGAGAGAGACCTCTTGCTAATTACTTATTGTATCCAATTTATTTGTATGATGGAAACTTTCAATTTTACCAACTATTTTTAAGTTTCAATTTCTTTGCTTATGCTGCATCAATTTAAGTCATATTTTGCAGATTTATTCGAAAATGGTGTAGGATACTCCATGTATAATTTTATTGCTGTTAGTTTAATCTTCATGCAGTTTTTGACAAACATTTTATGGGTTTACTTTTCATCGGAGCATTGTGTTTTGGCAAATCCAGCGATAGATCGCGTTGGACGAATATATACAATCGATAAAATACGTATTAAAGGTGTCTAAGGAGAGCATGAATTGTCAAGTGTTTCACGATTTCTAGCATCAAGAGTTAAATTTTTTAATAAACTGTAGAGCCCTGCTCATTATATGCAATCGGTTACGGGTAATTCTTTATCTGGCGATAGTAACTGTTGTTAGTTACTGTTTAACGACACAGTGTCACAGCAAAGATGATTTCTCTTGTAAGCTTATTTATTATTCTTTTATTTCAAGTTAACCGCAGACAACTTTACAAACATCTTTACAAACGTTGGACCACATAAATAATTTCTCAAATAAATTTTTGAAGAATTTATGCTTCTCCATTTTCCCATGGCGAATCACAATAGGGAACAAATAGGGAGAGCATGAATATAATCTGACGGTCACCAAAATATTTAAATTATTAGAAAATTCTTAATAATGGTGCCCGTATACATTAAAATAATAAAAAAATAATGAAAATTTTGTACTCAAAATAAGTGCTGTTATTGTTAAAATTAAATTGTTGTTAATTGTTTAATTTGATTACATAGACCTGATGTGATGTAACATTTCTCAAACCCCCACCCCATGTCACACATCGTCACAAATTTTCGATCCGCGACCCTTTCATTAAGGTGCCATGGTCTCAAGCATAGAGGAATCCTACCTCCTTTATCCTAAATGGCAGGGACTAGGGTTGGGGAGTCAGCTCGCAGCAATCCCCAAAACCCCCAAAGCACTCTAAGAATGGACTATATGAAAACAGTAGCTAACAATGGAAAACTATTTTATATATATGTTATTAGAGACAAACATTTATATCTTGTATACCATCATGTTAGTCATCTTAGTCATGACTACTCCCCAAACCAGCACAACCACTGGTAGGATAATTAAAGTTAACGCAGCTGCTCGTTTTATAGCTTTCTAAGGGTTTCTAAGACGAGCTATCGAATGTGGCCATCAAAGCCTATTACATTATGTCCTGTTGGTATTATTAGACATATTTTCATTCGCAGCGGTAGCTTCTTTTTGACAATGTAGCGTCATGAATAGCGTCGCCCTCCTTAATAATCCAGACTTGGGAATGACACCACCCCATGGTAGAGCAGTTTTCCGTTGTTTATCACCATTTGGTGGCCGCCAAGGGCCGTTCTTCCATCATGCCGTATGAGTTTGGATTTCTTCCGAACTGTGGGATAAACGTATTGGCTTTATTTATAGGCTCAGAAGAAAACGTATTCAGGGTGTCCAAGTCGAGCATTGTGTTATCTATTGCCTAGCGACGTTTTGGATTGGCGCGCGATGGACGATCATAGTATATCGTTGAATTTTTTAACCGCCACTGTATAAATTATGAGCAAGTATTGATCGATGGCGCTGAACAATCATAAGTGAAGGACTTGTTCAAGGTACCTACACAGTTCCCGTCTCAAGGCTCGAACCCACACCTCCACGCATGTTACAAGTCCTGTGTAATAGCGTAAATGATCATTTCGCCATCCTTCAGTATCAAGGTTTCGGACTGGCACCGTGCTCCAAGATTGAAACGAAAATATGCCAACACACATGCATCCGGGTATTGGCTAGTTGCTGCTTAACGACACTCTGATTATTAGCGTCGCCCTCCTCCTACTTTTTTCAGTCTACAGACTAGCACTACCACAGGTAGGATAGCGGCGGAGTAGAAATTGAACCAGTTGCTCTATTTATAGCATCGAAAGAATGCTTTTAGGGGTGTCTAAGTCGAGCACTGTGTTATCGATTGTGACTGTCAAATCCGATTACGTCATTTGATTTTGGTAGGATTAGATATATTTTCATATACGCAGTCCGTTGCTAGATGGTTAACAGAGGTTATCTAGTACAGAGCATTCATTCGTAGCGGTAGTTTTGGTTTAACGACGGAGCATCATAATAAAGATGAATGGCGTCGCCCTCCTTAATAGTCCAGTCTCAGGACTGGCAACACCGATGGTAGAGCAGTTTTCCGCTGTTTATCATCATTTGTGGCCGCCATGACCGTTCTCTACGACGTAGCTACATAAACTTGACTCTAACGACAAAACGTATTGGCTCAATTTATAGCGTGGGAAGAATTCGTGTTCCAGGTGTCCAAGACTACCATTGTATTATACATTGCATAGCGACATCTTGGAGCATAAGGGCGTGGCATCCATTCTGACGTGCAGCGGTGGTAAAGGATCTCACCTGATCAATTCATTGAAGATTAAACATGGTCCAAACACTAGCCTATATTATCACAATAGGGAAAATCCTGCACACATATCTCTACTATAATAATTCAGATGACCCAAAGTTATGTTATGTTATGTCATATACTGCATTTCAACTGGACACTCTAAGGTTCTAAGCTAAACCCCTCACTTAACCCCCACCAAGTTAGTATCTCTAAACTACATCCTATTCACTTAACCTCTACCAATTATTAGCAACTGTAAACCATCCCTAGTCACCTAACCTCTCTAATCTACTAATCTTAAACCTCTCCTCTGTCACTCACCCTCTTTCAACCATTAAATCTAACCAAACCACCAATAACTTACCCCTTCTCGACATGGATCTTCAACGCGAGAAAGGAGGAGGGCGACGCTAACCATAATTCTTTATTACAGTGTCGCTAAACAGCAACAGTTTTGCTATCAAAAACGTACATGATTAGTTCTGTATTAGACCTATAGCTGCTTTGTGCTATAGGGACGTTGAGAACTGTTCAAAAATAATTCCACACCTCTTTTAAGTGTAATATTTGCACTATAAGAGAGAACAGAGGCGCTCTTCTGTATTCTAACGCTGGATGAAAAAAAAATCCAATTATTAAGTAAGTATATTCTTTATTGAACCAGTTGCAATCCGCATTCTGGTGTACATACATCATATATATTATAATAAACAATTAACAATCAATAGTCAATATGAATAAAGCATTCTAACTATCATTTTTATTTCATATTATGATTAGCTAAAGGTAAAACACGGTCTTGTGACCGGGGTCGAAGGGAATAGGCCAACAGCTTGTTTGGAGGAAGAAACCTATGGAGAACATGGCCCGGGTTTGCCAGGACCGCCGAAAACAAGCATGTGTCGGCTTTAAGGCATAGTTGTTCAAAGTAATAATTATACACCGCCTTAGCGCGATAATAGCTCTATAGGTGGAAGTGGTCCTGTGCCATAGAACTGGTGACAATAATATTATTCGTAGTAATTTCTGTCGACGTCAACAGCCTTCGTTGCCATAAGATGTTGTTAAACTTTCGATTCATAATCGCAACAGTTTTTATCGGTTCGAAATGCTTGTAAGGTGAAATTGACATGAACATTTTTAGGTGGCTAAAGGTAACAGATAAACACTGTTTACTACTAATCGCTTGTCTCAGTGACAATGACCGAGCCTGATCACTTTGACTGGCTATAGGTTCTGATTTGACTGAGCTCCTTTGAATGAGCTCGATCCCGCGTCTCAGCTTACTGTGGGAGCTGTTTAAATCTCGAGATTACGTCTCCTCTGGTAAGACAAGGTCGACGTCAGCGGCCTTGAAAGCCGTAAGATGTCGCTAAAACTATTGAAAATGCGATTGTATCTTAAGACACCTCTAAAACGCTTTTAACCGAGACTATATATTTGCGAAAGGCATTTAATCGCTAATTATCTTTCGCAAATATATAGTCTCGGTTAAAAGCGTTTTAGAGGCATTTAATCGCTAATTATTATAGTTTTAAATTGAGCTGTAATATGCCAAAAAATAATCTTTGTCGGCGGGAACGACCTATGTTGTCATAAGCTGCCGTTAAACTGTGGACACACACAATCGCTAATTATAACAGATAAACACTGTTTACTACTAATCATGCTACGGTTGATAACATTATAAATTGTCCTTAAAGATTTTAAAAAAAAATTTAGACAAAGGAAATTATGAATCTCATTTCAGAACAAAGTTGTCAAATATGTTGAAATCTGTAATAAAAAACCATTTTACTTTTACATTTATGTGTCAAAACTGATGCTAAGTGTTTGTTTGATAGCATCAGATGTCATGATCATAATATGATATGATGTTTCTTATGAACTTTGTTCTAAGGTTTTACTCGTTTGTAGACTCTTGTTGGATGTGTTATAATACATGTCTATACATGCTGTGTTTATACATGTTAAAGTTCTGTTCTATCTATTTGCATATATTATGATAATATTGTGTGATTGAAATTATTAAATACTTCTGTAAAATGTACCAAAATATCGCAAACGTCATATCTTACTTGCATGTGTGACAAAAATTTCAATTAAGCTGTATTAATAACATTAAATGTAATAGATTGAGAATCTCGGATGAAGTTTTGGTTCTCTTTTATTATCAACGCAATAGCATAATAAATGATAAAGAATTGTCATATTCACTGTTTGAATATATTTCTTTAATAAGATGCTTGATTTTACTGATTGGTGTCTTCTTAAAAATTCAAAAGTGGACTTCATGTTAAACTTTTGTGCCTTTTAATTTTTTGGTAAAATACCGGTAAATGTTATTGAAATAAATACAGGGTGGGCCAATAGGAATGCAACAACTTTGACGCCTTATAACTTAAATATTTTTTATCTGAGCGTCTTGTCCAATATATCAGATTGAAGGTAATTATCCATTTTATCATGCTGCAAAATATCTACGAGATACTATTACGACTTTTTGAGATAATGCTATTAATATTCGATGTGCCATTTTCTTGCCATAAAACTGCAAGAAAAAACAAAAGTCTGAAACTGAAGATGTCAATTCTAAACAATCACTTAGTACTAACAATTAATATCTTTAGTGAATTTACCATCAGTCAAACAAATTCTATTCTATTCTATTTATGGACTTATAAAGCGCCTCTCGCAGTACAACCTAATCAGAAGCGCTTCCAGTGCGAAGGGCCCCTCGAAAGAAGAAAAGTCTTAAGGGAACGAGCAGAAACAGTGGTACCTCCAGATAACATTACAGCACGAGTTAAAGCAGGGAGGTCATTCCACAGCAAAGGTCCAACGGAGGCATAGGCACGATGCTGTGCTGTGGCAGTCCGAGACCTCGGAACTAGAAGGTCATGATGGTCAGAAGAGCGGAGAGGACGTCCAGAGGTAGCGGAGATAGGCCGTCTCATAAGATCACAGAGGTAGCGTGGAGCTTGACCTAAAAACGTTTTACACGTAAGAAAAAGAATTTTAAACTGAATTCGAGCAGTTAGAGGAAGCCAATGAAGGTCTTGAGTCATGAAAGTCGAAATATGGGAGAAACGAGGTAGGCGGGCAATTAAACGAGCAGCAGAATTAAGTACTGATTGCAGTGGAGCCAGGCGGAGTTTTGGTAGGCCCATAAGTAACGAGTTACAGTAGTCAATGCGAGAACAGACAAAGGCATGAACCATGGAAGAAAAAATCGGAGAGGGGACAGATCGTCGAATGGCACGTAGACGCCGCAAGTGATAAAAACTGGACCGAGAGAGATTAGAGATATGTGCAGAGAAAGAAAGAGTACTGTCAAGAGTAACACCCAGGTTACGGACATTTGTCGAGAAAGTAAATTGAGGGAACTGCTTGGCAAGTAAATCATAATCAAGTTTAATTAGCTGTTGGCGAGTGCCAAGCCAGATCAATTGAGTCTTGGAAGAGTTGAGTGAAAGACGATTAGAGGACATCCAACAATTGAGATCAGCAGAAAGAGATTCAATAGATTGGGAAAGAGCAAGCTGATGAGAAGAGGGGCCATGAACAAAGGCCTGGACATCATCAGCATAGAGGTGACCAGAGGCTGAGTGTTTAGTAAAGAGAAGAGGAATATCGGCTGTAAACAAGATATAAAGAAGTGGACCCAGCACATATCCTTGTGGGACTCCAACTTTAACAGGTACCCATGAGGTGCTCATAAGATCACATATACTCAATATGTCCACCACGTGCTTTAATGACTGCATCAACACGAGACGACCACTGATCGATGGCTGAGTCCACCAGTGCTTGGGTTATCTCAGCCCAGCAGCAAAGAATCACTTCTTTCAAATGTTCAACGTCACGTATCGGTTCACGATAGACCAGTTGCTGAAGACAACCCCAGATCGAATAGTCAACCGGGTTTAAATCCGGACTGTTCGGTGGCCAGTTCTCCGGTTCAATTAACTCAGGTACGTTAGCGTTCAGATAGGCAACCGTATGACGTGAACGATGCGCCGGCGCTCAATCTTGCTGAAAGATGTAACCATCAACTCCAGACAGTTGGCGAATATCACGTAGCAGTCCTCTTGCGAGTACTTCATCGCAGTAATAAACACTGTTCACCTTAGCCTTTGGAGTAACAAAGAATGGCGCCGTCTTTCCAAGCTTTGAAACAGCCAACGACACCATCACACTTTGCGAGAAGTGCTTCCTGCCCTTCAGAAGCCGAGCAGGCGCAACCTCACGCTTAAAGCTAACGTTTGCATACACACGGTCGTTCTGAGTGTTTGTTGGCGTCTGAACCGTGAAGATCTTTTCGTCTGTGAACCATGTTCTGTCGATCTTTTCATCTGTCATTCGCTTCTTGAGTCGTCTGCAGGCGGC
The DNA here is from genome assembly GCA_020284085.1 of Aporrectodea caliginosa. Taxonomy (NCBI): domain Eukaryota; kingdom Metazoa; phylum Annelida; class Clitellata; order Crassiclitellata; family Lumbricidae; genus Aporrectodea; species Aporrectodea caliginosa. The sequence continues at coordinate 215,327 of JACEVL010000116.1, read as the reverse complement.
TAGACGTTTTATCGAATCGGCATCAGACAATTTCTGAACCTCACGTCGATGATAGACTTTGAGGTTGAGGTCATGTTTCGCAATGCGCCTAACAGTACTACGTGAAATTCCGGTCGCACGCTCAATTTCTCTCGGACTCTTACTCGTCCCTGGATTGCTGTCTTGGCTGCAAATTAACTCTTGGACTTGTGCAATGTTCGCTGCTGTGCGCGCAGAACGTTTGCGACCACGGTTGCGGCTGTTAGAAGTTCCCGTAGCATCAATTTGTTTAACCATTCGATATAGAGCATATTTATTCCATTTTCTAGAAGGGAATTCTATCATCATCTGATGTGCATTGTATCCTTTTTCTGCTCTTAAATTTCGGATTAAAATTCTATCCTCTTCCGTGAGCGGCGCCATGATGTTTAATATTTACATTCAAAATTGAGAGGTGTGCGCCGCACAGAAATTGTATAACAACGGTGCCGTATATCAGCGCAAGATTTGACACAGTAGTAGAGTGGATGATTACTTTCAATTTAGTATATTGGGCACGATGTTCGGATAACAATTGTTCAAGTTATATTCATTCAAAGTAGTTGCATTCCTATCGGCCCACCCTGTAGATTAAGAAGTAAATGTGCATTGGGAATGGTGATCAAGAATTAATTTTAAGAAACATTTCTTGTATACGACAATTGCTGCTAAATATTGTTGAATTTGCATCAGATACCAAATTGCATGTATCAAACTGTATATTTATGAATTGTCATTTTTTATGTCGTTAAACAATGAACACTATGACATGTTAAGGTTATGTTTGGACAGTCTTAAATAGCGTCTTTTGGATGCTATGAATTCATTTCACTGCACTGTTTCTGTTTTAAATTGTCGTCAACGGCCTTTGATGTATATGACGACGTTAAACCTTGTTCTAAATAAATAATCGCTAATTATGTTACTACACCAAATAACTTAAACAGTGACAAGACATTCTCCTTTCGACGGCAACGGACTTTGATGCCATAAGGCAAAAGATTTCGTTTAATTCCTAATATAATTTACTAATTAATGTAATTAAACCTTGTTAGTCTAATCGCCAGATCCACTCCCCGTGCTCACTGTAAAATACATTATTATTTATGCCACAGAGAGAAATTAGGCCTAATGATTATTATGGAGTGAAGTTACAGGACCTTTGAAATAGGGTGCGATGTGTACAACGCGTATTTTTTGTATGCCCAAATGAACCAGGCATTCTACTTAACGATCACAGCAGGTATTGGTCGCAGCGCAATATATCCGCAAAGTGCTGCAACCTCTTGAGTTCACGGTAAACTATTGTCACGGGTTGTACACAAGTACACACATCTGCATAGAAATACTGACATATGAATAGAATATACAATACTTGTACAAATATACAATGTGTTAGATGCATGTATCAGGATTGTTGCATGGCATGATAATCGTAGCTCAGAGAGTCAATGGATATACTCATGGTAACCATAGCTAAGAGAGTCACTGGATATTTTATGTAACTCTTCGCTGGCCCAGGGCTACGTACCTGCATTGCATAAAAGGGCTGTGGTTTTTCCTTCCATCAAGCGACAAGGTCTTGACCCTGGCTCCCCCTCAAACTTGTCTTTCCTCTCGAAGCTTCTGGAGAAATGTGTGTCTGTACAATTGGTTCACTACCTTGACCTACACTCTCTAATGCCTCCTCTTCAGTCTGGATTTAGGAAATTTCACTCGACAGAATCTCTTATGGTGAGTCTTCTGGCTGATGTATTTCATGCCGTTGATCGTGGCCATGTCACTCTACTTTCCCTCTATGATATTAGTGCCGCTTTCGACACTGTTGATCACACCATCCTTCTTGACCGGCTCTCTAACTCATTTGGGATTACTGATTCTGCTCTTCTCTGGTTCCGCTCATTTCTTTCTGGTCGCTCCGTCTCGGTAGTTTTTGGTCCCACGCGCTCTGCTTGGGTTCCCCTCTCTTACGGGTTACCTCATGGCTCGGTTCTTGCTCCTCTTCTGTTTGTCCTATATACTTCGGATCTGGCTGGGGTCCTTGGTCCACTGGGTGTCCTATCCCACCAATATGCTGATGACACGCAGGCTTACCTTCATGGACCTGCAGACACAGCTGCTGTTATGGTCGAGCGTATTCTAGAGGCTTCAGCTGCTCTTGACCGATGGTTATCCTCAAATCGCCTTCGTCTTAACCAAGACAAGACTCAATACATATGGCTCGGTGGTCGTTCCCAGCTTGCCAAGGTTGATGCTGACTCCCTTCGTCTTCGGTTTCCAAATATGCACTTCTCTTCCTCAGTCCGTGATCTTGGATTCATTCTTGATCCTGTCCTTTCTCTGTCTGATCACGTAAATAGTGTCTCTCGTTCCTGTTTCTACTACCTACGCCAACTCCGTGCCATCCGCAAATCACTACCACTGCACGCCATCACAACTTTGGTCCATGCATTGATCTGTTCCAGGATTGATTATGGGAATGCGGTGTACATTGGTCTCTCCTCTACAAATACATCTAAACTTCAGTCCATTCTGAACGCTGCCGCCCGCCTCATAGGGGGCATTGCAAAGTTTGACCATATCTCCTATTTTATCCGTGACTCCCTTCACTGGCTCCCCATCCGCCAGCGCATCCAATTCAAGGTCTGTTCCCTCATGCGCAAGCTGTCTTGCTGGGTCTGCTCCTCACTATCTTAGGGCCTTTTGTACCCCAGTATCTTCTCTGCACAGTCGTTCCTCCCTTCGGTCTTCGGCCCGTGGTTACTTGGTTGTGTACTTCTACGTGCGTACTTCTACGGCCCAGTCTAGGAGTTTCGCTATTGTTGGTCCCAATAGCTGGAACCAGTTACCTCAGTCCCTCAGGACTGACCTTTTTTCTATTTTATTTTGACCAGTTCCGCAAGCGATTGAAAACCTCCCTTTACCAGTGAAGAGACTGGCTCGGGTCGGGAGCGCCTCTGTTTTTGGTGGCGCTATATAAATGCTTGATTACGATTACGATTACGATTACGATATGTATACGCATGGTAACCGTAGCTTATAATGTTATGCTGACATTAAATTTTACATAATTAAATTGAATTGAATCTTAGAACATCTACGGCATTAGTTCTAGGCCTATACCTTATCCTAATCTTACCCTAACTTACACTACCATACCTCGTATAGCTTAATCTTACTCTATTGTATTCGTAATCGATGTCTCAAGATCTCCAAAACGCCAATAACCTAATTCGCGTGAACCAGTCTATTCATAGGCGCTTAGTCAAAGCAAAATCGATAGGGAGCCTAAGGGAGGTAGGGCCAAAAGCTGTTCCTGGTGAAGATTCAAAGAGGTCGGTTCGTCGGACTGCTCAAAGATTTCACTAGGTAGCCATCAGTAACTTCAGCGGGTGATTGTCTAGTGATTAGCCTGATGGATTGTAAACCGAGAGGGCGGGGTTCAAATCTCAGCCAGGGCAGGAATTTGGTACGAGATTTGGTCTTCCTGCACCTCCTAGCGAACTCCGCTATAATGGCTACACTGACCGTAACTTCTTGGGGGAAAGATCAGACGGCGAGGGAGAGGACTGGCCTACCTGCCCCCCTGTGTGGAGACATACTGTGGCCGGCAACCGGCGGCAAGGTCCGTTGACATCGACAGATAAATAGCGTCACCCTCCTTAATAATCCAGCCTTCGGGCTGGCACCACCCGATGTTGCGCAGTTTTTCCTGTGTTTATCACCATTTTGTGGCCGTCAATGGCTGTTCACGTCGACGTTATTCTATAAGAGAGGGTGTGAGGGAAGATCTGACGATTTAACGCGTTGGCTTTATTTATAGCCTCGGAGGAATGAGCGTTAAAGGTGTCTAAGACGAGCATTGCCTCATCTATTGCTAGGCGACATCTGGGGATTGACGCACGAAGGATAATCATAATATTTTTTGAATTTATTAAGCGCCACTATCCAATGACGAAGCATCAATCGATGGCGCTGACTAATTGTGAGTGAAGGACTTGCTAAAGGCACCTTACACGGTAACATACCGCAGCAGGCCCTGACGGGATTGTTTCGTGGTTTCTGAAAGGAGCAGCCATAGGATTAACAGCGCCGATTACCTATCTCCTCAATCAGTCCATTCAGTTCGCTTATGTCCCACCGCAGTGGAAAAAAAGCATGATTACTCCTGTCCCCAAAGTTCCTAAACCCTCCTCTGAAGCAGATTTCCGGCCAATATCCATCACTCCTATTCTATGCCGGATACTTGAAAAGCAGATTGTGCACAGGTTCTTTTACCCATTCCTGACTGACCCCCTGCAAAACCGCATATATTCTGATCAGTACGCCTTCCGACCAACTGGATCCACCACGGCTGCCCTTATCTCGATTATCCATAATACATTAGAGATGCTTAATTCCAACGATTACGTCCATTTGATAGCATTAGATTTTTCCAAAGCTTTTGACACTGTCAGGCATACACACCTGGCTAGCATACTAGCGAAATTGCCAATTCCAGACAATGTCTATAACTGGATCATTGCTTTCCTTAATGGTCGCCAGCATTGTACGAAATTCTTGGGAGAAATATCAACTTACATTGAAATAAATGCCAGTATGGTCCAGGGATCGGGCTTTGGACCTATGAACTTCATCACTGCAATTACCAGTCTTAAGGCAGCTAACCCTGCAAACAGGCTTCTCAAATATGCTGATGACTGCTACCTTTTAATCCCTTCCTCAAATAGTGCTTCTGTGACTTTAGAATTGGACCATATCTCCCGATGGGCTGCTGACTGTAACCTGAAGCTGAACCAAAAGAAAACCAGTGAAATGATAATTCACCGTCCGAGGGTGGGTCTTGGTTACCTTACTGCCCCTGGCACCACCACAGGTCTAGCAAGGGTTACCAGTATGGTGATCATGGGAGTAACCATTTCTGATGACTTAAGATTTAATACTCATATCCAACGACTTTGCTGTCAGGCCCGTCAATCCTTTTACGCTTTGAGAACTTTGGTCGCCCATGGCCTGCGTGGTCTACATCTTTATGACGTTGTGCGAGCCACTACCTTGGCAAGAATGCTGTATGCCTCACCCGCCTGGTGGGGTTTCGTGGGACAACGTGACAAAGACAGGTTTGAAGTCTTGATGCGTCGCTTGATCCGCTATCACTATCTTCCTAGAGATTCCCTGTCTTTTGAGCAACTATGCACAAAGGCTGATTCCCGCCTTTTTTCATCGATCCTGGTGGATAATGGGCATGTTTTACATGAATTGCTTCCCCCAATTAAAACTTCTAAGTATTCCCTCCGCCCCAGGGCTCATGACCGTATCATTCCTCCTGCAGATAATTTGATGCGTAAAACTTTCATCACTAGGATGATATATAAAGTATGATAAACATTGGCTGACTTCTTAGATATATGCGGGACAATAATGATTGTGCACCAAGGTGCTGTTGATTTATTAAGGGATATTGTCACTAACTTACTTAATGCGAAAAACGTTTATTGTTAGGATACTTTATCCATTTTTAACTGCATGTATAAGATGTCTGTACACCAAAGTGCGATTAGCAATTGGTTAATAAAGAATATACTTACTTACTTACTTACTTAACTATCTCAGAGGAGGAGGCTAGAAATTGCTTTGCTCTAATAAATTCATCTTCATAATCCTATGCTCTTTCTTCCTCTTCTACTTCTTCCTCTTTCTCCTCCTCGCTCTTCTATTTCGCCATCTCCTGTCGCCTCTTTATATTGATCCTCCCATTTATCATTCAACTCCTCCTTCTCCTCCATCTCTTTTCCCTCCTTCTCCATTTCCTCCGCCCCTCTCCTCATCGTTTGCGTTATCATCTTCTCCTCCTCCAATCCTCCTCTCTTTCGTATCATTTTCCCCCTCCTCCTTTTTCTCCGCGACTCCTCCTTCTCATATTCCTCCTTTTTCCTTCGCCCCTCCTCCTCCTCCTCCTCCTCCTCCTTCTCCTCCTCCTCCTCCTACTCCTCTTCCTTATAATTTCTGCCTTACGCTCTATCCAATCGGATATCGCGTCCTACAATGACGATAATGACGATGATGACGATGATGATGATGATGATTGTGATGATGAGACCTTGAAGGGGGCCATATAAATTTAGATTGATTGACTGATTGATTGATAATTTATATGCTACACATTGAGTACTTTACAAAGACTCCAGACTGTCACCACCAGAGTTTAAAAGGCAGTGGCCGAGATTTTCTTTCATGTATACGTAGTTAAAATTTTCTATAAGTTTATGGACTTCATGTCCATCTTTCTTTCATTAGCTATTCTACGTCCGCAGTTCGCTTCTCTTTCATGTAGGCCTACATTTCTCTCGGCCATTACCATATCCTAGGGTGGTGCCAATCTGAATCCTGAATGAAGGAGGGCGACGCGGGTTCTCTATCATATGATGGAGCGTCGTTAAACAGGAAATAACCTACGGATGAGAATATATTTAATTGGAATAAAAGTTAAAGATCGACGCAATTAACCTTGGCGACCACAACATGCCGGTTAACAATTAATGATATAGTGGTTGTCTTAGACACCTTTAAAACGCATTCTTCTCAGCTATAAATGAAGCCAAAGCGCTTGATCATTAGTGTTTACTGTTCCTCCGGCGTACCCTCAAAGTTTATGGCCTTTAGCGGCCACAAAATAATGATAAACAATCAAAAAACAGCCTACCATCGTTCATTGGCTTGTGACGCTTGATAAAATATTTTATGTATAATATTAATAATGGTAGGAGTAATACTAATTATACTCTGGAAGCCAAGCACAACATGTAGCTAAACACTGTTAACTACTAATCGCTAGTCTCGGTAAATATGATCGAACCTGATCACATTGCCTTCCTATTGATTTTGTTTTACCTGAGCGCCTGTCAATGAGCTCGTGACAGGGACTGAATAACGATTTGTTCTGTGATTTGAAGAGTTTACAGGCATTCCTGCCTATTGGACTCCTGAGGTGTTGACCCGATTCTAACATTTTACACCTGCCTAACGATTTTGTTTTGACTGAGCTCCGATTGATAATCTAGTTCCCGCGATTTAGCTTTCATTGGGCGCTGTATAAATATCGAGATGACGTTTATTCCAGCAAGGCAAATTCGACGTCAACAGCCTTTAAAGCCGTGAGATGTCGCTAAACAATGGATTATGCGATTGTGTTGTTAATCTTTCAAACGCGTAGAACTAATGCTATATATACTAGGGTGGAGTGAAAAAAATTTTTTCCGAATTTGAAATTCCGTTAGCGATCAAAAGTTGCGTATGGTATCACAGAATTGCTACAAAAAATTTGAAATTTTTATGTTGACGTCTTCTGCCCTCTACCGGACGATTTTAGGACGCCATATTGATTTTCAGTACTGTCAGGCAATTTAGCCTGCAATATTTCATGTTTACGTCAACCAAAGTGATAGAATTCCATCATCGTGACGTGACCTAAACTATTATGTATTCTTAGTAGTATTCGTAGTATTCTTTAAATACATTCTGATAGAATTTCATTTTCTTAGCAAACTGTAGAAGCAAAATGGCTGAGAGTCGCTTAAGACTTAAGAGAAAAGTGAGCATCTGTCCAATATTTGGAGTTGCAAAGCGAATGAAACTAGATGTCTTACCAACTATTCGAGATCTTCTTGAGGACTACCAATGGGTAAGGCGTGATTTACGTAAACACCCAGTTAAAGAGCCCGAAGCATTCGAAATTGTCAGTGTTCTAGTAAAAAAAGTGAAAGAAATTTGGACACGGGCCTCTGTCCCGACTGTTACGATAGATCGAATCACTAAACTTGTGCGAATCCATCATGATCAGTATCTAAAGTTAATCCGATACCCCGCATGTAAAAGAAGTGCCAACTACGAGCAGAAGGTCGCAAAATTCAGAGAACATGCAATAAATACGTTGTTTGACATTGCCAGTTGCAAGTGCTCAGATCCAGCCGCATGTAGATGTCCAAAAGAAGGAAAGATTCCGGTGGAAGAAAGACAATTTCTAAAAGACCAAAGAACTGTAAGGACAATGATGATAGGGTCAATCGACCGGCCGAAAACAGAAAAACTTATGCTTAGAGCACAACGAAAGAAGGACGAAGCGATGCGACTTACATCAAGCGGTGCTTCAACATCAAGGTCGGTTGATGAGCTTGATGAACATTATTCATCTGACAAAAACCTTGAAGGTGACGAAACCGATAATGGATCTTCAGCAGGCAAGGAAGAAATGGAAGACAAAAAAATCGCCAAAACTCAACACTCACAACAAAGACGACGACTGACGAACACGGCACAAGCGTCAGAGAGATATGGAATATCTGACAGAGCAGCAGCAGACATTGCTTCGAGCCTACTTACAGATTTCGGAATAGTAACAACTGGCGATAAATCTGAGGTTATTGACCGTTCCAAACTCCGAAGAGAAAGAAAAAGACTGCGTGAAGATTTGCTTCAGGAATCCGCAAGCCATTCTTCGGATCTTCGCGGTCTATACTTCGACGGCAGAAAAGACAAGACTCTACTGCAGGAAAATATTGGAGGTAAGTTACATCGCAGGACTGTTATTGAAGAACACATAGTATTGATTGAAGAACCCGACTCGAACTATTTGGGACATATTGCTCCAGTGCGTGGCAGTGCTGAGTGTATAAAGCAGGCCATACTGGATTTCTTCGAAGAAAGAAATATAAGCATGGAATTATTGGCTGTCATGGGATGCGATGGAACGGCTGTCAACACAGGACATAAGGGTGGTATTATCAGATTGTTAGAAGTACATCTTAAGCGTCCACTCCACTGGTTCATATGCCTATTACATACCAACGAGCTACCGTTACGTCACCTCTTCGAGCAACTTGATGGCAGTACTACCGGACCACGAAGCTTTTCAGGCGAACTTGGAACACAAGTTCAACGATGTGAGAACATGCCAATGGTTAAATTCCAGCAAATTGAATGCGATTTACAAGTGCTACCTGACTCTGTTCTGCAGGATCTCAGTACAGACCAGAGATACTTGTACGACATGTCTCAAGCTGTATCTAGTGGTATATGCGATGAGGCACTGTTGCATCGAAGTCCTGGAAAACTAGTAATGTCTCGTTGGTTGACTTTGGCTAACAGAATACTACGCCTATACGTTGCCACGAAAGAGCCAAGCAACTGTCTCTCGACAATTACTGAGTTCGTTTTGAAAGTTTACGCCCCTGTTTGGTTTGCAGTAAAGTCCAAACCCTCCTGCAAAGATGGTGCGAAGCATCTGTGGATGCTTGCTAACAAATCACGATACTTGCCTGATTATTTAAAGTCAATAGTTGATCCAGTTATTCAGAGAAACGCCTTCTTTGCTCATCCTGAAAATGTACTTCTTTCAATGATCACGGATGAGAGGAAATCAATTCGAGAATTAGGAATCAGAAGAATAATGAAGGCGCGATCGAGTAAGAAGCCTCAGAGAGGAATTCGCATATTTCACCCCCCAAGTTTGAACTTTCATGCAGCCGACTATACAGAATTAATTGACTGGCAGTCATGTGAAGTGACAGAGCCACCTCTAACGAAGGACATAAATGATGACGACCTGGAACAGTTGATCCACAATGCCGACGACTCCGCGATTGATTTACTTCGCTTTCCAAAGTTTCCATGCCATACTCAAGCAGTCGAGAGGTCTGTCAAGACAGTTACAGAGTCATCATTGCTGGTTGTTGGACAGCATGCAAGAGATGGATTAGTTCGCGCAAGACTTGAAGCTAGAAAGATAATGCCAACATATGAAACAAAGCGTGATTTCAATACTAAATAATTACATACAGAACTCCACTAATAGCCAATTCCAGGATATGGACGCCATTTTGTCCGCCATTTTGGTTTTCGTGCAGTGCTACCTGAATGACATTGGCTTCATCATATTTGTTGACCTCGAAAATGTTGACTCAGACCCTGAAATCATGATTCCATTGCATACATGACTTCATCAATTGCCATTTTAAGATTCTGGCCGCCATTTTGTCCGCCATTTTGATTTTTTGAAGTGCTACATATATATCTTTGATTCCATTGCATTCCTTGAACCCTATAATCTTAATTTAGAGCCTAAAACCGTGTTTCTGTCACATAAAATGCTTTACTTTTAGTCATCTGAAGTAATTGGCAGCCATTTTGTCCTTAAATCGTCCGGTAGAGGGCAGAAGACGTCAACATAAAAATTTCAAAATTTTTGTAGCATTTCTGTGATACCATACGCAACTTTTGATCACTAACGGATTTTGAAATTCGAGAAAAAATTGTTTTTCACTCGGATTCACTCCACCCTATATATACGTCAAAAGCCCTTAATTGTAATTATTGTAACTCCGCCACTGCTCGTACTCTGGCAGTGCCAGTCCCAAGGCTGGATAAAGGAAGAGGGCGACGCTAATAATCCTTTTTATCACACTATTAATTATTAAACTGAAACTACTACTAATTGTAAATTGTCTTGAACGTAATCACATAAACATTGAGAACTGCATAAAATTTACTCCTTTTATAACAACGACCTAAGATGCCAAAAGATGTCGTTTAACTCTGAATTTCAATTTATAAATTAAATCTTGTTAATTTAATCTGTAGGTCCTTGCCTATACTCTCGTAGAACAAGGTGGATCTCATGGGCCAGACAGAGGCCGAAAGATGGCGCTAAAAACTAATGCTACACGAGTTAATGTCCTGTCACGTGTCTCAATGAGTTAGCCCGAGCCTGATAACCCTAACCGCCTTTTGACTCTGTTTTGACTGAGCGCCTGTGACTTCGTTCTCTCCCTGTCTTTAACTTTCTCGGGCGCTGTATAAATCTCGAGATTACGAATACCATATGTAAATAAATACACTACTCTGGCAAGGCAAATTCAACGTTACCGGTCCTGGAAACCGTAAGATTTCGCTATACAATGGATAATGCGATTGTGTCGTTAAACACCTTTAAATAGTTCTCTGACAGCGATATAAATTTGTATCATTGCAGGGTGAGATCAATAATTAAAAAGGTTCGGTTAGCCAAGCGTAACAGCTAGACACTGTTTTCTACTAATCGTAATTTCGAAGTTACTAAAGCGCCATTTGGAAACTAAGCGCAGGGCACCAGCTTATTTATGAGCGCTGCGTCGTTTCAGAGGAGTTATTCAAAGAAATCTCGTGTCTCATATCTTTGCGACTGTGACGGAGATTGGTCATCTTAACTTGTCAATCGATTCTATGTTGACTTAAAATGCGCTATATTAAATGTCCGAATACATACATTGAGTTCGAAGATTTCATTAGGCAGCCATCAGTAGCTTCAGCGCGTGATAGTCCAGTGGTTAGCCCAATGGATTGTAAACTGAGAGGTCGGGTGTTCACCAAGGGCAGCAACTTGGTTGGAGAATTGATCTCCATGTATCCCCCTAGCCAACTCCATTTACCGACGACCTATGCTGTTGGTGGGAAGATGAGACGGCGAGGTAGAGGACTGGCCAACCTCGCGCATATGCTGAGGTTAAGAAATTTGAAGATGCTACCACTTCACCTATGACTGACTATCAGATTAAGCATAAAGAACTGCTCTTCCTTTTCTTCTTCCTCCAGATTTGAACCTGATGATTTCGGTTGAGCACATCACACAACTGCAGAAACCATTGCACAGGTTCAAACCCTTTTTATAAATCGGTAGTTTTTGTTTAACGACGCTGTGTCATAACGAAGATGACTGTCGTCGCCCTCCTTTTTATTCCACCGTCGGACTGGCACTACCCCTCGATGGACAGTTACTTGCTCCGTTGTGTGACCTTTCATATCGAGAGGATTCATTATTATTTCAAAGTTTAACGTCGTATTATGGCATCAAAGCCCGGAGCAAAGTATTACATGTAATAAAGGTGTTAAACCCAACAGTAACAATGTCAGTGATATTCATTGTTTATCGATATGAAATAGTACATCAGACACTGTCTATGATAAAAATAATAATATTATTATTATGATATAGTAATTATATGCTATTTACACATTAATTCCGACTGACCTGGCAATTAGTAGTAGTTTCAGTTTAACGACACTGTGTGGTAACAAAGACCATTGGCAATTGGATGGCATGGATCCAGAGTTTAACAGCAGCTTATGACAACATTGGCCGTTTCCGCCGACAAAGATTATTTTGGCATATTACAGCTCGTAATTTAACCTGGCAATTGAACGTTATGGCCTAATTTATAGCGCCGGAAGAGCGCGTGTTAAAGGTGTCCAATACATGCACTATGTTTTCGATTGTTAAGCGGCATCTTGTTGCTATCAAAGGCTATTATGTCGACCTCTCTTTAGCAATTTCTTCATCGAGTCACAAAGAGCATGATTTGCGTCGCCTCCTTCTTTATCCAAGCTTCTGACTGGCACCAAAAGATGGCAGACAATTTTCCGTTGTGTAGCGACATCGTGTGACCGCCAACGATCCTTAATGTCGACCTTACTCTACGACTCAACTTCACCAAATTCATATCAATTGGATTGGATCCAGAATTTATCGACATCTTATGGCAAGTTTCTGTTTAAAGACACCGTGTCGTAATGAGGATGATTGGCGTCGTCCTCCTCCGTTATCAAGGCTTCGGACTGGCACTACCCTAACGTAGGCAGTTTTCCGTCGTTTATCCTCATCTTGTAGTGGCCAAAGGCCGTCAACGTCGACCATACATAGTTTATGAAAGTGGGTTTATTGATATCTAGTCTAGAGATTTCACAGATTTGCTCTATTTATGGCGTCTGTAGGTAAGTTTTAAAGGTGTCTAAGAAGACCACCGTATAATTAATTGTCAAGCCACATGGACCGTTAACTTACTCTTTGAGGTAGGTATTCTTATCCACTGACATTCGTAGTAATTTCAGTTTAACGACACTGTGTGCTAACAAAGATCGTCAGCGTCGCCCTCCTCTTTCATCCAGGCTTTGGACTGGCACTATCAGAGTGCGATCAGTGGCGGAGTTAATATCCTGGTAATGGATTGGATCCTCAGTTTAACGACAGCTTATGACAACAAAGTCCGTTGCCGTTGAAAAAAAATTGTTTTGGCGTATTACAGCTAAGGCATTTGCTAAGTTAATAGCGTGGAAAGAATTCGTGTTAAAGTTGTCCAAGACAGGCACTGTATTACTAATTGTTTAGCGACACCTTCTGGCTGCCAAGGTCAATAACGTCGACGTTAAACTTACATTTTTATTTAGGTATATTATTTCCTACGGTAGCTGTAGTTCCTGTTTAACGACGCTGCTTCATATAAGAGAAAATCAGCGTCGCCCTCTTTGATCGAGGTTTCAGACTGGCACCACCCGAGAATGCGGCAGTGGCCGAGATTGTTTTCCTTGTTAACGTAGTTTAACGACGCTGTGTAACAGTGTAAATGATCATCGTCGCCCTCCTCCGTTATCGGGGCTTCGGACTGGCATCTTACCCTATGAGTGAAATGAAAATTCGCCAACACATAATATATGCGTTTTGTGATTCGTTCGCTGGTTGCAGTTTAACGACACTGTGTCATAACAAAGATTAGTAGCGACGCCCTCCTCCTTTTCCCAGGCTCAAGTAGGAAAATGGCGGCGTTAAAATGGGATGGGATCCTCAGTTTAACGGCAGCTTATGACTACATAGGCCGTTGCCGCCGACAAAGATTATTTGTTGGCATACTACAGCTCCGTTAAAATATATGCAGCTGCTCATAGTATAGCATCCGAGGAATGATTTTTAAAGGTTTCTAAGACGAACATTGTGTAACAGATTGTGACTTTCCAAGCCTGCTACGTTATGTCCTATTGGTGTATTTTAGATATATTTCCATTCACGGCGGTAATTTAAGTTTAACGATGTAGCCTTATGAGAAATATGAATGGCGTCGCCCTCCTTATTAATCCAGTTGTGGACTGGCACCACCGGATGGTAGAGCAGTTTCTGTTCTTATTCGTCATTTTGTGGCCGCAAAAGCCGTTCTCTTTGACTTAACTGTACGAGCTGGCGGATTAATTCCAGCGATGGGTTTTTCTGTTTAACGACTAGCTGTGTGGTAACAAAGACCATTAGCGTCGCCCTCCTCCTTTATCCAGGCTTGGGACTGGCACTGTCAGAAAGCGAACAGTGGCGGAGTTAGATAAACGCGTTGGCTGAATATATAACACTGAGAGTAAACGTGTTAAAGGTGTCTAAGAGGAGCATTGCATTATAATAATAATAATAATAATAATACAAATAATAATATCTTTTCTTTAATAAGCGCCTGAAAAACGCACTGCGCTGTACATTTACATGTTATGCAATATAAATCTTAACTACTAACAGAACAGACAGCTTGCAATACACGGCGCTAATAGCAGCCTACAAAGCATATCCGCCCAACGGGGGCTCGAACTCGGTACCTCTCGGTCTCTGTGCCAGATGTTATCCAATGCGCCACGGGCCCCCCGACATCTTTGGCTTGGCGCGCGATAGATGAGTCATCCGATCGGTCATAGTCCATCCAAGTGCCCTCCCTTAGGGCTTTCGAACAGCATCGTGGAATCTCTCCGCTAATTACATTGCAGTCCAACGAAAGGTAACGGTAAAGTAAAAACCGGTTTACACTGAAATAAGTTCATCTACGTAGTGCATATTTAGAGCCTATGGTTCAAAGGCCTAGAAAATTCAACATTTTTCATGTACGTACATAATCTCAACAAAGAGGTCTTCAGGCGCTTGCGGAATTGGTCAAATAAAATAGAAAAAGGTCAGTCCTGAGGGACTGAGGCAATCGGTTCCAACTAGTAGGACCCACAATAGCAAAACTCCTTGACTGGGCCGTAGTAAGTAAGTACGTGCTTTATTGAACCGACTGCAAACACATAAGTTTTAAAAAACAATGAGAACTGTTTGAATTTCTCCTTTCGACGGCAACGAACTTTGATGTCAAAAGATGTCTTTTATCTCTTAATTAAATTCACTAGTTAAATTAATTATACCTTGTTAATGTAATCGCCCGTCATATTTCGGACGAAATCTTATGGCAACGAAAGCCGTTGAACTCAAGTTTCTGCTGAAACAAGAAAAAACCTTACAATGGTAATTGTAAGATATATATAGAATCAATAATATCGGAATAAAAGGTGTCTTAAAGTGATCCACTATTATTCGTTATTGTCCGGTTTTGACGACATCTTCCGGACATCACGGGCGTTCATAATACCCGTGAAACCCATAAAAGTGGGATTACTGTCCAAAAAGCAAAGGGCACGTATGTAGAACATTATTAAACCCGTTTTGTAGAAATATGATCGAATTCTCACCATAATTTCAACATGATGTAGCTTTGTTTTATTTCGAAAAGTTTCACCGTGCGTGCGTTATACTGGAGCACATCATATAATATGTGCATCATGGACAGTGTCATCTGGATCCATTTTAATTGTCGTTAAACAATGAATAATAGTGATCATTTTAAGACACCTTTTATTCGGATATTTTTGACGCTATATATTGTACATTTTGACAATGAACAGGTTTTTTCTTGTGGGGCGCGGTGGTGTACGGGTATGTTCGGTGGTGTGGGGGTATCTTCGGTGCCTTGCAGCGGGAAGGTTGCGGGTTCAAATCCACCTCAAGCTATCGCGTAGGGACCCTGGGAAGTCCTCGCAATTGCTCATGCGCTTCGGCGCGAAACTCCGATTCAGTGTCCGCGCTATTGTCGAGAGAGCCTCTGAGTGGAAATCTTGAAGGGGCGCTATAACAAGTGCTCATACATACATACATACATACATACATACATACATACATACATACATACATACATACATACATACATACATACATACTTACATACATACACACACACACGTACATACATACATACACACGTACATGCATTTATCTCGCTTTGTCGGTTCACTCAGCAGTGGCTTAGTTTTCATTGTTTAACGAAATCTTATGGCAACGAAAGCCGTTGAAATCAAGTTTCTGCTGAAACAAGAAAAAACCTTACAACGGTAATTGTAAGATATATATAGAATCAATAATATCGGAATAAAAGGTGTCTTAAAGTGATCCACTATTATTCGTTATTGTCCGGTTTTGACGACATCTTCCGGACATCACGGGCGTTCATAATACCCGTGAAACCCATAAAAGTGGGATTACTGTCCAAAAAGCAAAGGGCACGTATGTAGAACATTATTAAACCCGTTTTGTAGAAATATGATCGAATTCTCACCATAATTTCAACATGATGTAGCTTTGTTTTATTTCGAAAAGTTTCACCGTGCGTGCGTTATACTGGAGCACATCATATAATATGTGCATCATGGACAGTGTCATCTGGATCCATTTTAATTGTCGTTAAACAATGAATAATAGTGATCATTTTAAGACACCTTTTATTCGGATATTTTTGACTCTATATATTGTACATTTTGACAATGAACAGGTTTTTTCTTGTGGGGCGCGGTGGTGTACGGGTATGTTCGGTGGTGTGGGGGTATCTTCGGTGCCTTGCAGCGGGAAGGTTGCGGGTTCAAATCCACCTCAAGCTATCGCGTAGGGACCCTGGGAAGTCCTCGCAATTGCTCATGCGCTTCGGCGCGAAACTCCGATTCAGTGTCCGCGCTATTGTCGAGAGAGCCTCTGAGTGGAAATCTTGAAGGGGCGCTATAACAAGTGCTCATACATACATACATACATACATACATACATACATACATACATACATACATACATACATACATACATACATACATACATACATACATACATACACATACCAACACACGTACATACATACATACACACGTACATGCATTTATCTCGCTTTGTCGGTTCACTCAGCAGTGGCTTAGTTTTCATTGTTTAACGAAATCTTATGGCAACGAAAGCCGTTGAAATCAAGTTTCTGCTGAAACAAGAAAAAACCTTACAACGGTAATTGTAAGATATATATAGAATCAATAATATCGGAATAAAAGGTGTCTTAAAGTGATCCACTATTATTCGTTATTGTCCGGTTTTGACGACATCTTCCGGACATCACGGGCGTTCATAATACCCGTGAAACCCATAAAAGTGGGATTACTGTCCAAAAAGCAAAGGGCACGTATGTAGAACATTATTAAACCCGTTTTGTAGAAATATGATCGAATTCTCACCATAATTTCAACATGATGTAGCTTTGTTTTATTTCGAAAAGTTTCACCGTGCGTACGTTATACTGGAGCACATCATATAATATGTGCATCATGGACAGTGTCATCTGGATCCATTTTAATTGTCGTTAAACAATGAATAATAGTGATCATTTTAAGACACCTTTTATTCGGATATTTTTGACGCTATATATTGTACATTTTGACAATGAACAGGTTTTTTCTTGTGGGGCGCGGTGGTGTACGGGTATGTTCGGTGGTGTGGGGGTATCTTCGGTGCCTTGCAGCGGGAAGGTTGCGGGTTCAAATCCACCTCAAGCTATCGCGTAGGGACCCTGGGAAGTCCTCACTCGCAATTGCTCATGCGCTTCGGCGCGAAACTCCGATTCAGTGTCCGCGCTATTGTCGAGAGAGCCTCTGAGTGGAAATCTTGAAGGGGCGCTATAACAAGTGCTCATACATACATACATACATACATACATACATACATACATACATACATACATACATACATACATACATACATACATACATACATACATACATACACACGTACATACATACATACATACACGTACATGCATTTATCTCGCTTTGTCGGTTCACTCAGCAGTGGCTTAGTTTTCATTGTTTAACGAAATCTTATGGCAACGAAAGCCGTTGAAATCAAGTTTCTGCTGAAACAAGAAAAAACCTTACAACGGTAATTGTAAGATATATATAGAATCAATAATATCGGAATAAAAGGTGTCTTAAAGTGATCCACTATTATTCGTTATTGTCCGGTTTTGACGACATCTTCCGGACATCACGGGCGTTCATAATACCCGTGAAACCCATAAAAGTGGGATTACTGTCCAAAAAGCAAAGGGCACGTATGTAGAACATTATTAAACCCGTTTTGTAGAAATATGATCGAATTCTCACCATAATTTCAACATGATGTAGCTTTGTTTTATTTCGAAAAGTTTCACCGTGCGTGCGTTATACTGGAGCACATCATATAATATGTGCATCATGGACAGTGTCATCTGGATCCATTTTAATTGTCGTTAAACAATGAATAATAGTGATCATTTTAAGACACCTTTTATTCGGATATTTTTGACGCTATATATTGTACATTTTGACAATGAACAGGTTTTTTCTTGTGGGGCGCGGTGGTGTACGGGTATGTTCGGTGGTGTTGGGGTATCTTCGGTGCCTTGCAGCGGGAAGGTTGCGGGTTCAAATCCACCTCAAGCTATCGCGTAGGGACCCTGGGCAAGTCCGGGAAGTCCTCGCAATTGCTCATGCGCTTCGGCGCGAAACTCCGATTCAGTGTCCGCGCTATTGTCGAGAGAGCCTCTGAGTGGAAATCTTGAAGGGGCGCTATAACAAGTGCTCATACATACATACATACATACATACATACATACATACATACATACATACATACATACATACATACATACATACATACATACATACATACACACGTACATACATACATACACACGTACATGCATTTATCTCGCTTTGTCGGTTCACTCAGCAGTGGCTTAGTTTTCATTGTTTAACGAAATCTTATGGCAACGAAAGCCGTTGAAATCAAGTTTCTGCTGAAACAAGAAAAAACCTTACAACGGTAATTGTAAGATATATATAGAATCAATAATATCGGAATAAAAGGTGTCTTAAAGTGATCCACTATTATTCGTTATTGTCCGGTTTTGACGACATCTTCCGGACATCACGGGCGTTCATAATACCCGTGAAACCCATAAAAGTGGGATTACTGTCCAAAAAGCAAAGGGCACGTATGTAGAACATTATTAAACCCGTTTTGTAGAAATATGATCGAATTCTCACCATAATTTCAACATGATGTAGCTTTGTTTTATTTCGAAAAGTTTCACCGTGCGTGCGTTATACTGGAGCACATCATATAATATGTGCATCATGGACAGTGTCATCTGGATCCATTTTAATTGTCGTTAAACAATGAATAATAGTGATCATTTTAAGACACCTTTTATTCGGATATTTTTGACGCTATATATTGTACATTTTGACAATGAACAGGTTTTTTCTTGTGGGGCGCGGTGGTGTACGGGTATGTTCGGTGGTGTGGGGTATCTTCGGTGCCTTGCAGCGGGAAGGTTGCGGGTTCAAATCCACCTCAAGCTATCGCGTAGGGACCCTGGGAAGTCCTCGCAATTGCTCATGCGCTTCGGCGCGAAACTCCGATTCAGTGTCCGCGCTATTGTCGAGAGAGCCTCTGAGTGGAAATCTTGAAGGGGCGCTATAACAAGTGCTCATACATACATACATACATACATACATACATACATACATACATACATACATACATACATACATACATACATACATACATACATACATACTTACATACACACGTACACACGTACATACATACATACACACGTACATGCATTTATCTCGCTTTGTCGGTTCACTCAGCAGTGGCTTAGTTTTCATTGTTTAACGAAATCTTATGGCAACGAAAGCCGTTGAAATCAAGTTTCTGCTGAAACAAGAAAAAACCTTACAACGGTAATTGTAAGATATATATAGAATCAATAATATCGGAATAAAAGGTGTCTTAAAGTGATCCACTATTATTCGTTATTGTCCGGTTTTGACGACATCTTCCGGACATCACGGGCGTTCATAATACCCGTGAAACCCATAAAAGTGGGATTACTGTCCAAAAAGCAAAGGGCACGTATGTAGAACATTATTAAACCCGTTTTGTAGAAATATGATCGAATTCTCACCATAATTTCAACATGATGTAGCTTTGTTTTATTTCGAAAAGTTTCACCGTGCGTGCGTTATACTGGAGCACATCATATAATATGTGCATCATGGACAGTGTCATCTGGATCCATTTTAATTGTCGTTAAACAATGAATAATAGTGATCATTTTAAGACACCTTTTATTCGGATATTTTTGACGCTATATATTGTACATTTTGACAATGAACAGGTTTTTTCTTGTGGGGCGCGGTGGTGTACGGGTATGTTCGGTGGTGTGGGGGTATCTTCGGTGCCTTGCAGCGGGAAGGTTGCGGGTTCAAATCCACCTCAAGCTATCGCGTAGGGACCCTGGGAAGTCCTCGCAATTGCTCATGCGCTTCGGCGCGAAACTCCGATTCAGTGTCCGCGCTATTGTCGAGAGCGCCTCTGAGTGGAAATCTTGAAGGGGCGCTATAACAAGTGCTCATACAT
Organism: Aporrectodea caliginosa; assembly: GCA_020284085.1. NCBI lineage: Eukaryota > Metazoa > Annelida > Clitellata > Crassiclitellata > Lumbricidae > Aporrectodea > Aporrectodea caliginosa. The sequence continues at coordinate 194,890 of JACEVL010000116.1, read as the reverse complement.
ACATACATACATACATACATACATACATACATACATATACATACATACATACATACATACATACATACATACATACATACATACATACATACATACACACACACACGTACATACATACATACACACGTACATGCATTTATCTCGCTTTGTCGGTTCACTCAGCAGTGGCTTAGTTTTCATTGTTTAACGAAATCTTATGGCAACGAAAGCCGTTGAAATCAAGTTTCTGCTGAAACAAGAAAAAACCTTACAACGGTAATTGTAAGATATATATAGAATCAATAATATCGGAATAAAAGGTGTCTTAAAGTGATCCACTATTATTCGTTATTGTCCGGTTTTGACGACATCTTCCGGACATCACGGGCGTTCATAATACCCGTGAAACCCATAAAAGTGGGATTACTGTCCAAAAAGCAAAGGGCACGTATGTAGAACATTATTAAACCCGTTTTGTAGAAATATGATCGAATTCTCACCATAATTTCAACATGATGTAGCTTTGTTTTATTTCGAAAAGTTTCACCGTGCGTGCGTTATACTGGAGCACATCATATAATATGTGCATCATGGACAGTGTCATCTGGATCCATTTTAATTGTCGTTAAACAATGAATAATAGTGATCATTTTAAGACACCTTTTATTCGGATATTTTTGACGCTATATATTGTACATTTTGACAATGAACAGGTTTTTTCTTGTGGGGCGCGGTGGTGTACGGGTATGTTCGGTGGTGTGGGGGTATCTTCGGTGCCTTGCAGCGGGAAGGTTGCGGGTTCAAATCCACCTCAAGCTATCGCGTAGGGACCCTGGGAAGTCCTCACTCGCAATTGCTCATGCGCTTCGGCGCGAAACTCCGATTCAGTGTCCGCGCTATTGTCGAGGAGCGCCTCTGAGTGGAAATCTTGAAGGGGCGCTATAACAAGTGCTCATACATACATACATACATACATACATACATACATACATACATACATACATACATACATACATACATACATACATACTTACATACATACACACCAACACACGTACATACATACATACACACGTACATGCATTTATCTCGCTTTGTCGGTTCACTCAGCAGTGGCTTAGTTTTCATTGTTTAACGAAATCTTATGGCAACGAAAGCCGTTGAAATCAAGTTTCTGCTGAAACAAGAAAAAACCTTACAACGTAATTGTAAGATATATATAGAATCAATAATATCGGAATAAAAGGTGTCTTAAAGTGATCCACTATTATTCGTTATTGTCCGGTTTTGACGACATCTTCCGGACATCACGGGCGTTCATAATACCCGTGAAACCCATAAAAGTGGGATTACTGTCCAAAAAGCAAAGGGCACGTATGTAGAACATTATTAAACCCGTTTTGTAGAAATATGATCGAATTCTCACCATAATTTCAACATGATGTAGCTTTGTTTTATTTCGAAAAGTTTCACCGTGCGTGCGTTATACTGGAGCACATCATATAATATGTGCATCATGGACAGTGTCATCTGGATCCATTTTAATTGTCGTTAAACAATGAATAATAGTGATCATTTTAAGACACCTTTTATTCGGATATTTTTGACGCTATATATTGTACATTTTGACAATGAACAGGTTTTTTCTTGTGGGGCGCGGTGGTGTACGGGTATGTTCGGTGGTGTGGGGGTATCTTCGGTGCCTTGCAGCCGGAAGGTTGCGGGTTCGAATCCACCTCAAGCTATCGCGTAGGGACCCTGGGCAAGTCCTCACTCGCAATTGCTCATGCGCTTCGGCGCGAAACTCCGATTCAGTGTCCGCGCTATTGTCGAGAGCGCCTCTGAGTGGAAATCTTGAAGGGGCGCTATAACAAGTGCTCATACATACATACATACATACATACATACATACATACATACATACATACATACATACATACATACATACATACATACATACATACATTACATACACATACATACACACACACACATACATACATACATACACACGTACATGCATTTATCTCGCTTTGTCGGTTCACTCAGCAGTGGCTTAGTTTTCATTGTTTAACGAAATCTTATGGCAACGAAAGCCGTTGAAATCAAGTTTCTGCTGAAACAAGAAAAAACCTTACAACGGTAATTGTAAGATATATATAGAATCAATAATATCGGAATAAAAGGTGTCTTAAAGTGATCCACTATTATTCGTTATTGTCCGGTTTTGACGACATCTTCCGGACATCACGGGCGTTCATAATACCCGTGAAACCCATAAAAGTGGGATTACTGTCCAAAAAGCAAAGGGCACGTATGTAGAACATTATTAAACCCGTTTTGTAGAAATATGATCGAATTCTCACCATAATTTCAACATGATGTAGCTTTGTTTTATTTCGAAAAGTTTCACCGTGCGTGCGTTATACTGGAGCACATCATATAATATGTGCATCATGGACAGTGTCATCTGGATCCATTTTAATTGTCGTTAAACAATGAATAATAGTGATCATTTTAAGACACCTTTTATTCGGATATTTTTGACTCTATATATTGTACATTTTGACAATTAACAGGTTTTTTCTTGTGGGGCGCGGTGGTGTACGGGTATGTTCGGTGGTGTGGGGGTATCTTCGGTGCCTTGCAGCGGGAAGGTTGCGGGTTCGAATCCACCTCAAGCTATCGCGTAGGGACCCTGGGAAGTCCTCGCAATTGCTCATGCGCTTCGGCGCGAAACTCCGATTCAGTGTCCGCGCTATTGTCGAGAGCGCCTCTGAGTGGAAATCTTGAAGGGGCGCTATAACAAGTGCTCATACATACATACATACATACATACATACATACATACATACATACATACATACATACATACATACATACATACATACATACATACATACATACATACATACACATACATACACACACGTACATACATACATACACACGTACATGCATTTATCTCGCTTTGTCGGTTCACTCAGCAGTGGCTTAGTTTTCATTGTTTAACGAAATCTTATGGCAACGAAAGCCGTTGAAGTCAAGTTTCTGCTGAAACAAGAAAAAACCTTATAACGGTAATTGTAAGATATATATAGAATCAATAATATCGGAATAAAAGGTGTCTTAAAGTGATCCACTATTATTCGTTATTGTCAGGTTTTGACGACATCTTCCGGACATCACGGGCGTGTATAATACCCGTGAAACCCATAAAAGTGGGATTACTGTCCAAAAAGCAAAGGGCACGTATGTAGAACATTATTAAACCCGTTTTGTAGAAATATGATCGAATTCTCACCATAATTTCAACATGATGTAGCTTTGTTTTATTTCGAAAAGTTTCACCGTGCGTACGTTATACTGGAGCACATCATATAATATGTGCATCATGGACAGTGTCATCTGGATCCATTTTAATTGTCGTTAAACAATGAATAATAGTGATCATTTTAAGACACCTTTTATTCGGATATTTTTGACTCTATATATTGTACATTTTGACAATTAACAGGTTTTTTCTTGTGGGGCGCGGTGGTGTACGGGTATGTTCGGTGGTGTGGGGGTATCTTCGGTGCCTTGCAGCCGGAAGGTTGCGGGTTCGAATCCACCTCAAGCTATCGCGTAGGGACCCTGGGCAAGTCCTCACTCGCAATTGCTCATGCGCTTCGGCGCGAAACTCCGATTCAGTGTCCGCGCTATTGTCGAGAGAGCCTCTGAGTGGAAATCTTGAAGGGGCGCTATAACAAGTGCTGCTCATACATACATACATACATACATACATACATACATACATACATACATACATACATACATACATACATACATACTTACATACATACATACACATACATACACACACACGTACATACATACATACACACGTACATGCATTTATCTCGCTTTGTCGGTTCACTCAGCAGTGGCTTAGTTTTCATTGTTTAACGAAATCTTATGGCAACGAAAGCCGTTGAAGTCAAGTTTCTGCTGAAACAAGAAAAAACCTTATAACGTAATTGTAAGATATATATAGAATCAATAATATCGGAATAAAAGGTGTCTTAAAGTGATCCACTATTATTCGTTATTGTCAGGTTTTGACGACATCTTCCGGACATCACGGGCGTGTATAATACCCGTGAAACCCATAAAAGTGGGATTACTGTCCAAAAAGCAAAGGGCACGTATGTAGAACATTATTAAACCCGTTTTGTAGAAATATGATCGAATTCTCACCATAATTTCAACATGATGTAGCTTTGTTTTATTTCGAAAAGTTTCACCGTGCGTACGTTATACTGGAGCACATCATATAATATGTGCATCATGGACAGTGTCATCTGGATCCATTTTAATTGTCGTTAAACAATGAATAATAGTGATCATTTTAAGACACCTTTTATTCGGATATTTTTGACTCTATATATTGTACATTTTGACAATGAACAGGTTTTTTCTTGTGGGGCGCGGTGGTGTACGGGTATGTTCGGTGGTGTGGGGGTATCTTCGGTGCCTTGCAGCCGGAAGGTTGCGGGTTCGAATCCACCTCAAGCTATCGCGTAGGGACCCTGGGCAAGTCCTCACTCGCAATTGCTCATGCGCTTCGGCGCGAAACTCCGATTCAGTGTCCGCGCTATTGTCGAGAGCGCCTCTGAGTGGAAATCTTGAAGGGGCGCTATAACAAGTGCTCATACATACATACATACATACATACATACATACATACATACATACATACATACATACATACATACATTCATACATACATACTTACATACATACATACCAACACACGTACATACATACATACATACACGTACATGCATTTATCTCGCTTTGTCGGTTCACTCAGCAGTGGCTTAGTTTTCATTGTTTAACGAAATCTTATGGCAACGAAAGCCGTTGAAATCAAGTTTCTGCTGAAACAAGAAAAAACCTTACAACGGTAATTGTAAGATATATAGATATCGTAATCGTAATAGTAATCTCCAAACTTCTAAAGCGCCACCCGAAAGCCTAGAGCAGGGCACCAGCATAGGCCTATTCACGAGCGCTGCGTCACGTCTGGAGGGTTTAAAAATTGTAGTGAAATGAAAATCTGAGTCCGGTTCCGAGACAGACAACGGTACAATAAGACAGGTAGAATCACTGTTAGGTAGAAAGATATTTAGATACGCCTAAGTAGGCCTAAATATATAAGGAAACTACCCCTTTGAGGCAAGTAGCCCAAAGTAGCCTAAAGCGTTAATTAGGCTGTTAACAACCAAGCTCTGCAGCTGTCGTGTTTAGCTCAAGTGGTAGCGTGTTCAGCATTTCGTAAACTCAAAGGAGAGAAATCTAGGTTCGAATCCCGACCATTGGTAATTTTTTCCTCTAAATCTGACATTTGTAGCAATGATAAAAATTGAATAATAGCCTATTGAAAAAACCCAATAATAGCCTAACATTGCAACAATTATTACATAAACTAATTAAGTAATTTACAAGCTTAGGAAGATTAAAATTGAAAATGAACGTGAAAACCATTAGGCCAATTTAATAGGCTAGGCCTACAGGTAGAATTTCAGTTCTGACCTAAATTCAGCCATTGCCCTAGCAATAATAATAATAACACACACACACACACACACACACACACACACACACACACACAATAATAATAATAATAATAATAATAATAATAATAATAATAATAATATCTTTTCTTTAATGAAGCGCCTCACAAACGCACTGCGCTGTACATTTAGGCCTACATGTTATGACAATTAGGCCTAAACACCACAAGAACACAAACAGAACTACAAACAGAGCAGACAGCCTGCAATACACGGAGCTAATAGCAGCCTACAAAGCATGTCCGCCTATGGATCTCGATCTCGGTACCTCTCGCTCTCTATGCCAGTGTGTGTTATCCAATGCGCTTATTTCCCTCCCATGTAGACCTAATGTAATGTAAGTCTTCTAAATTTGTCAGCGCCACACATTAGCCGCCAGGTTAGAATCCGGAGAGGTCAAGCCGATGAGACAGCATGGTGCTACAGTGGTGCCAGTCCCAAGCCTGGAGAAAGGAAACGGGCGACGCTAATCATCTTTGCTATGACACTGCGGCACAGCCATACACTGAGACATACGCTGTCAGGTAAACAGACATAAGTAGGATAGCCTACGTAAAATATACAAAGGTGAACGCCGCTTTGAGACAAGTAAGGCCTTAACAGTTATAGGCTATTAGACTGTTTATGTCCTCGCTTTCGAGTTGTCGTGTAGGCTATAGCTCAAGTAGTCAGCGTGTTGGTTTTCCGTGTATTCTGCGAAAAAACTGTGGTTCGATTCCCGACCGGGAAATTTTTTCTCTAATTATTTTTTCTAATTATACATTTTTAAACAATGATTATTATTTTTATATTAAGAAGTTATTATTAAACGGTCCCAAGCCTGGAGAAAGGAAAAGGGCGATGCTAAGGAGGGAGGGGGCTTAGGGTAATGGTAACACTCTGGCGCGTAGAGGCAACGGACCCGAGATCGCTTCCCGGTACCTTCCTAAGGTCGACTCCACCTTTTCATTCGTCTCAGCCTTTTCATTCGCTATAGCCTAGGTCGCGTTGAAGAAAATTAGGGGTACGACGTGATGGGCACCTTGCATGGCTGCCAAACAGTTAAATTCGACTCCTGTAATAACTTGTGACCATCCGTTCATAGCCTAGGCCCCTAATATGATTTGTAATCGTCCTGCGTAATTGTCAGTTTGAAATATTAAACTGTTTAGCTCAACTGGTTAGCGCGTTAATGCTTCGTCTATTAAACGCGGAACATTCAGGTTCGAAACCCGACCTCGGTAATTTTTTTAGAATTTTACATTTTTCAACAATGATGACTTTTCTATATTTATGAAGTTATTATTACACGGGATTTCAGTGAGATTTATTGGCCCTGCAAAAAATTTAATAAATTTATGTGAACGCTTCGGTTAGGCTAATTCAAGTTTACCCAAATTCGAGATCGTTTCGGTGAAAGCATGGAATTTAATGCAGGGAAATGCAGTTCTCGTACAACGTTGATAATTATATGCTGCAAAATTCCGAGGGGCACGCGACGGTATTTTTAAAAACGTTTGAACAGCATTTTGGCACGCACCTTAAAAAAGATTCAACATCCCTCACCTATACTGTATGCTGAAATGCCATTCGCAACTGGCATTCCAATAAATAACATTCCCACACCATCATAATCGATATTGGTGCATTCTACGTTGTCAGCAACCCATTTGGGTTCCTCGGAATTGTTGTGAGTAATTTTGAAAGGTACAAACGTCTGTTTTACCTCCTGTGCGAGGTGAACTATGATGTAGTGGTTAGATTGTTGGACTGTCAACCGAGATGGCAGAAATTTCTGTCGAAATGTCCGCTCCACTTGCGCCCCCTAGCCAACGCAGCTATACTCGGTGCACTGTCAGCTGGAAGATCGAAGGAGCTAACTTGTCTTATAATCCCTATACTTAACTATTTACACTGGCTTCCTTTTCGTCTCATTAAAGGATTCGTGTGAAATTGGGCTCAAGGTTAATGAAACATTGAACTCAGGTTGCTAGATGGCGTTAAACGCTGGAGAATGCAATGCTCTCCTTAGACACCTTTTATTGGCTTTCGATCGATATTCTAAATTCGTCAGTCGCGTTATTTCGTTAGGCAACTGTTCGCTTTCAGTGCCAGTCCCAAGTCTGAATAAAGGAGGAGGGCGACAAAGCCAGTCGTTAAAAGGAAATACACATTTCGCTAGATAGGCTAACTATTCCTCCAGCAGAGATTTAATTTAATGATTATGAGGTCGACTTCAACTGCCTTGGAATCCGTCAGGCTCAGCTAAACAATAGTTAATAGTTCATACTACGCAGTCAGCAAACCATTTAGATGGCATTGTATTGTTTGCGGGAATGCTGCATAAATTGTCTTATGGCAACAAAAGCCGTTGATATCGGCAGAAATTGTTTCGAACAGTTCTCACAATGATTCAATGAAACCATCGATACCGCTATGCTCTCCTTCGACACCTTTAATACGAATTATTCTCACAGTCATAATCTCCAGTATGTTGACGTGATTGCGATTTGGATTTAGTGAGCCATCGGTTGATACCTTGTGGTTTAGACACCAGCGAAGTTAGTCCACTGGCAAATGTAAAAAAGATATTTTTTGGGTATAATCCTGGCAACTATGTTTTTTTTACATCTACATACCTCACTAGTCATGAAAAATGATGTTGCCAGTTTTTCTTTTTGGTCCCGGGGTAGTTTTGAATAGTTGCAAAACTTGTGTGAAAAACGCATGGAAATTTTAATCATATGGTTTGTCCTTCTAAAAACTATGCCAAATTACAACTTAAAATAGGCAGAATAAACTTGACAACTGTTGTTTTACATAAAAATACCTCACTGCTCATGAAAAATGATGTTGCCAGTTTTTCTGAGTGGTCTCGGGGTAGTTTTGAATAGGTGCAAAAGTTGTATGAAAACGCATGGAACTTTTAATCATATAGGCCTAGTTTGTTCTTTTAACAGTTACTATTATGCCAAATGGCAACTTAAAATAGGCAGAATAAACTTGGCAACTTTTTTTACATATAAATACCTCACTGATCATGAAAAAGGATGTTGCAAGTTTTTCTGAGTGCTCTCATGGTCAGGGCCGTATTTGCCTAGGTGGAGGCCACAGTGCACCGCTGTTGGGAGCCCCTTAGCACGGGGCCGCAGTGCCCAACATATTCTCTGTTGATTTCTTTCATTTCATAATTTGGGACCGCCGTTCCCAGTTTTGCCCAATTTTTTTCCTCAATCCAGCTTCCATTTTAATTTGATGATATACCATAATTGACCAACCTAAACTACGGGTTTACCAAGAACTTTTCCCATGGGTCCAGCTTCGACTTACGGAAACAGTTGTTTTCATTATTCCAGCTTTTATTGCATCAAAAACTTAATTTCATAAATCCAGCTTCTATTTACGGTAAAAATTATTTCCATCAATCCAACTGCTATTTAAAGATAGAAATGGTTTAATCAATCCCACTTCCAATTATTGAAACAATGTTTTTCCTCAATCCAGCTTTCATTTTAATTTTACGATATAACATAATTTAGCAACCTAAACTACGGGTTTACCGTAGATTTTCCATCCATCGTCTACGGGGGTTCTAAGTCCGACCCGAACGAACATGATTAACTAAATATAGGGTTACCATACGTACGGGTTTCCCCGGACATGTCCTCTTTTTATGCCCCTGTCCGGCCGTCCGGGCGGTTTTCCAGAATTTCGGCTTTTGTCCGGTTTTTCCACTTTGTCATTTTCGTACGTGGAACCCATACTTTCTTACAGATTTATTTGGAGCCTAGGACAACGATGTAGCCAGAAACACGCAAACAAGTATTTATTAGCTCTACGATAAAAACCAGCAGAAGCCATTTTCATGTTGTTGCCTTTTTAATTTTGAAGTTTATCGTATTTCCTTCTTGGTAAGCGGTAAAAGTACCGTAAACATTGTAATTTAGAAGTGTCGAAACGAAAGTGTTCATTTACAGGCGCAATGAAAGCCAAATACGCTGGTTTTCGTGCAGGTCGATCTGACTAGGAAGCTGAATGCGTAACATCCGACGGTGGAACTTAGGCTATAATTATTTCAGTTGCAAATGAGGGTGCGCTGGATTGGAAGGAGTTCACCGGATTTGCGTGGATGACTTTAAATGAAGCTCCAAGTTGGGATGAAACGGATGATGCTGTAGCAATTGTATCATAGGCTACCTCAAAGAAAAGCAGGTAGTTTACGATAGCAAAATGTTTTGATCAGTTGTGCAACTTAAAGAGATTTATCGAGGCAAACCATAATGAAGCAGACTTGAAAAGTGATTGGCACATGAAAAGTGAGTGAAGTAGCCGCCAGGTAGCGTGTACCTTATACGCTGATGCGGTTTTGATTTTGTGTCCTCTTTTCATCTGAGAAAATATGGTAACCCTAACTAAATAAACATTTGAATAGTATACATAGATATACATCAAGACCACGCTAGGTCTTTGTCATTGTTACAATTTAACTTTAAATAGCTCGGCCGCTTTCTAGAAAAGTGTTTTCGGGAAATTGGGCTTTTGTCTATTTTCAGCGTTTTCGGGGAGTCGGGTTGACCCCGTCTACGGGGAATTAAAGATTAAGATCAAACCACGATTATAATTATTAGCAACTCTCTCGTTGACTTTGCTGCCGTTAATTAGATGTGTTTGTCCACTAAATTATATGCACAGAGTTATAGAATCTAACCAGGTTTGGCATTAAAGTAGAATTTCTCCATAATTCGGTTTAAACTAACATCAGCTCAAAATGGCGACGATTAAAGTGTTTCGCTACAGTGAGAACTGAGCTGAAGTTTTAGAAAGTATATCCTGTCATCTAGCGAATACATTTAACGCGCTGCAACCAAAGAGATTCTAGGCTTATAAAAAAACGATTAAGAGTCATTTTTCTAAAATTGCTATTTATGACATTTATTAGTAGGCCTACCTCACACGAAGAGCGTATAGGTAGAGACAGGTGGGCAGATAGGTGAACAGTTTCAGGCCTGAGGTTCCATCACGATGTCGGTTAGCATCGTATAAGCGCGTTAAGGTATGTCACTCATAAGGCAATTATGAATTCAGTCGTTCGTAGATGCAGTCATGTGAAAATTCAGTCACAGGTAAATTCTGTCAATTGTACACGATCCATTTGTTCATCCAGTAAGACATTCGTCTATAGATTCCGTTGCAGTACATGTATCGAAAGCTTCAGTTAAGGAATTTATGCGCCACATATGCAGCGCCTTTTTCGAACCTCACAAAGGCAATGACCCTCTCTAATCCGCGTAAATCTGTCGATAGATAAGGTAGACCTGTTCGGCTCAGCAGGTCGCAAGATGGCGCTAAACCAGTGATAATACGATTCTCTTTAGACACCTTTAATACGCCATCAACTGACCACATAAATGTGTCAGTTGCGTTGCTTCTATCGATGGACACCGGTTGAAATCCATTTGATTAAAATGTAAACTGAGGTTGACGTCAACGAACCTGGAGCCCACAAAGTTTAACTAAACAATGGATACTATCCTTCCAAACAACCCAGTTCGGTGACATTGTATTTTTATGGGGTATTAACATCCGTTTTACCTGGTAACCGGCAACCGTTTTGGTCTAGTGGTTAACATGCTGTTATATCAACTGAGAGGTCGGGTATTAAAATCCATTGATTTGCTGATGATGATATTTCTGTTCTTACAGAGGTTTAAAATCGCTATGGTTACCGCAAAGAGCGCATGTGACGCTAATGATCTTTGTAATCACACAGCGTCAGTTAAACAGAAAGTATTACTATCTCCAGTTTGTTATTTCCACACCATCATAATCGATATTGGTGCATTCTACGTTGTCAGCAACCCATTTGGGTTCCTCGGAATTGTTGTGAGTAATTTTGAAAGGTACAAACGTCTGTTTTACCTCCTGTGCGAGGTGAACTATGATGTAGTGGTTAGATTGTTGGACTGTCAACCGAGATGGCAGAAATTTCTGTCGAAATGTCCGCTCCACTTGCGCCCCCTAGCCAACGCAGCTATACTCGGTGCACTGTCAGCTGGAAGATCGAAGGAGCTAACTTGTCTTATAATCCCTATACTTAACTATTTACACTGGCTTCCTTTTCGTCTCATTAAAGGATTCGTGTGAAATTGGGCTCAAGGTTAATGAAACATTGAACTCAGGTTGCTAGATGGCGTTAAACGCTGGAGAATGCAATGCTCTCCTTAGACACCTTTTATTGGCTTTCGATCGATATTCTAAATTCGTCAGTCGCGTTATTTCGTTAGGCAACTGTTCGCTTTCAGTGCCAGTCCCAAGTCTGAATAAAGGAGGAGGGCGACAAAGCCAGTCGTTAAAAGGAAATACACATTTCGCTAGATAGGCTAACTATTCCTCCAGCAGAGATTTAATTTAATGATTATGAGGTCAACTTCAACGGCCTTGGAATCCGTCAGGCTCAGCTAAACAATAGTTAATAGTTCATACTACGCAGTCAGCAACCCATTTGGATGGAATTGTATTGTTTGCGGCAATGCTGCATAAATTGTCTTTTGACAACAAAAGCCGTTGATATCGGCAGAAATTGTTTCGAACAGATCTCACAATGAAACCATCGATATTGCTATGCTCTCCTTCGACACCTTTAATACGAATTATTCTCACAGTCATAATCTCCAGTATGTTGACGTGATTGCGATTTGGATTTAGTGAGCCATCGGTTGATACCTTGTGGTTTAGACACCAGCGAAGTTAGTCCACTGGCAAATGTAAAAAAGATATTTTTTGGGGTATAAAGTTCGCAACTATGTTTTTTTACATCTACATACCTCACTAGTCATGAAAAATGATGTTGCCAGTTTTTCTTTTTGGTCCCGGGGTAGTTTTGAATAGTTGCAAAACTTGTGTGAAAAACGCATGGAAATTTTAATCATATGGTTTGTCCTTCTAAAAACTATGCCAAATTACAACTTAAAATAGGCAGAATAAACTTGACAACTGTTGTTTTACATAAAAATACCTCACTGCTCATGAAAAATGATGTTGCCAGTTTTTCTGAGTGGTCTCGGGGTAGTTTTGAATAGGTGCAAAAGTTGTATGAAAACGCATGGAACTTTTAATCATATAGGCCTAGTTTGTTCTTTTAACAGTTACTATTATGCCAAATGGCAACTTAAAATAGGCAGAATAAACTTGGCAACTTTTTTTACATATAAATACCTCACTGATCATGAAAAAGGATGTTGCAAGTTTTTCTGAGTGCTCTCATGGTCAGGGCCGTATTTGCCTAGGTGGAGGCCACAGTGCACCGCTGTTGTGGAGCCCCTTAGCACGCCGCGCAGTGCCCAAAAGATATTCGAAAAGTTGACGACCGGGGGGTTTTTACATCAAATTCATGAAAAATGAGAGTTTTTCCTGAATTTTCGAGGGGGGTAGTAACAAGAGTTTTCTAAGAAACATTTCTCCTCTTGGATTCTTCGATCATAATACCTGAAACTAACTTCGGACCTTTTAAGTTTTAACTGATTCTTAGTTTGCTGAAATATTTCATAATCAATTATGAAGCACAAGTAAAAAATTCTTCCATTTGTGGTGGAGGCCCCTTTGTGGTGGAGGCCCCGGTGCACTGGCACCTAGTGCACATGCCTAAATCCAGGCCTGCTCTCATGGTAATTTTGAATAGGTGCAAAATGAAATGACAAATAAAAAAAGTTGAAAATGTATGATAATTGTTATTGCAGTTGCAACAATATAAATTTACTTCATAGTCATTATTCTCTTGTACATCTTGTCCGTCTGATATCGACTGCGTTTTGTGACATTTTTCCTGGTCTCATGTGCAGTGGCAGAGTTCAGTGCAAATAAGATTGTGTGTTATTTACATGAGCATCTTCGTGAACATGTACCAACTGCATAACTGTCTCAGGGGTTGAAGCGTCTTTGCTCAGTATTCATAGCAGCCTACCACCTGCAGCTCCCCACATTTCGCCCCCGGAAGATTTGCCCCCGGAACAATAGGAATGAAGCATCACATATTTATTAAATTGTATTGAAAGTTTAATGTGCAGTTTATTTTCATCAATCCAGCTTCCATTTACGCAAAGAATTATTTTCATCAATCCAACTTCCATTTACGCAAAGAATTATTTTTTATTATCTGGCTGTGCAAAAGGACGTTATATAATTACAAATTAAGACAATGAGAGGCAGCCTACACATTATGGGCCTTTCAGTCAGAAGATGTAATGTAATGTAATGTAATGTAATTAGCAACTTCTATTGCGCCGGTGTCTAATGCACAAGGCATCAACCGATGGCACACCAAAACCAAGCCGTAATCAGGTCAACATCCAAAAGATCAGTCCGTAAGAGACAGAGAGACAGCCTACGGTGGATAAGCAATTTGAAAGAGGTAAGTTTTCAGCCGAGAACTCTTTCCTGTGTCAGTAAGTCGCTTGGGTCATTTTCACCCAAGCGACTGAGCACAGCGTACAGACACAGGAAGAGAGTTCCAAAAACTAGGTCCAGATACTGAAAAGCTCGTTTGCCAAGAACAGTTCTTGATTTTGGTATGACCAGACAAAGATGATCAGACGACCTAATTGAATAATGATAAGTCTGGGGAATAAGAACTGATTTTAAATATTGTGGTTGGCCAGAATTTACAGTTTTATATACTATGAGCCCCAGTTTGAAACGAATTCTCTGTTGAACAGGAAGCCAATGCAAAGATTTAAGCACAGGGGTTATAATGTTCATATTTGGATGTATTAGTTATGGCTCTAGCGAGAGAGTTCTGAACCCTTTGCAGTTTAAGCAAGTTAGACTTATTGATACCAGTAAAAAGTGAATTACAATAATCTAGGCGACTGGAAACCAATGCATTTGCCAGAGATATTCTTGCAGACATTGGCACATAACGCCTAATTCTGCGTATGTCACGAATGAACATGTAGGATGACTTACAAATACTGTTTACATGGCCACTGAGAGACATGGTAGAATTAAAAACAACACCTAAGTTACGTGCAGCATCGGCCAAATGAACAATTGAGTCACCCAGTTTCAATGACTTAAGCCCATCAAATGTTTAAGTTGCTGTGGAGTGCCCAGTAGCAGAAATTCAGTCTTTGATGGGTTAAGGAGGAGTTTATTGGATGCTATGTCAGTATATAATGGAAATACCGTGCTCCTCTTAAGACACCTATAGCCCAGTGGCGGCGCCAGACACTCTTTGTAACCAGGGCATAGCCAGGGCAGTCATAGAAGTAGCCAGTGTAGAGGCGATTTATGGCAAGGTGGCAGCGCGAGCTTATATGGTCACTACACAAGCAACACACACACAGTGGCGTCTAACCCTCCCCCTCCCACCTGGAATTGGAGAATAAACCCCCAACATTCTGGCCTACTTATATATAAGAGACTCAGAAGTCACTCATACATGTAACTGTAAAGTAATAAACATCAGCATAGTCCATTACAAAAGTTACTATGTACACGCAGCAACTAAAATAAGAAGTTATTATACTGTAAATGTCCATTAATAATGTGTTCTGACCAGTAGCGACTACAGAATAAATCAATAAATTTCACAGCTAACAAAGCACCAGGTAGAATAGAATAATAACTTTATTCTACGCGTCTATGTTATATGCAATGGGTATGGGTAACTGGACTGCAAATATACAGGATATTATATGACAATCTTGGTCTTGGCTGATTACCACCTTAGGGCGCTACATTTATCTTTCGTAATGACGAGAGCAAAACGTCTAACATTTAATCTAAGTGGGTGCAGACACTCCGTAAGCTAATTAATTCTATTGGACTTAACATATCATGAAAGCAACAATATCAATAGTCTAAAATAATCATGACAAAATGATGTGATGATGCAAAACTGGACTCTATACAGGATAATATGACAATCTTGATTATACATTTGTCTTTCAGACAAGATAGTATTTGTGCTAATTATTCTGTGCGAACATTTCAGAAAGCAACAATATTATCAGATGTAGCAACTGCAAATATCTATCCAGCATGAGTTCTCGTGTGCGTTTATTTTGATGGCATGCAGCAATTCCACAGTCTTGCAATTATGCGAGGAAAAGGCAACTGAGGAAACTCTGGATTCTCTACATCAGAATGACTACTGTCTTAAGTATTCTGAAATGAAAGCGGTACAAAGTAACTATTCGTATATAATGTAGGTATCCTGCACTTCCATAGTGCTCATCTTTTCATTATAAATCTACAATTCCAAATGTTTTAAACTGTAGATACGTGGAATCATAATTCAGCACAGGTCAGCAATTAAGTCGTCAGGTGGAGAAAATCGATGGCTAGAACAATGCTCTAGAAATTCCTTCTCTCTTTTAAACATATCGTCACATATACCACATCCAAAAGATTTTGACTGTTTTGCATTCATAAGAGATTTGAATTGGCTAATATACAGACATTCTCCATCTCTAATTTTCGGCAAAGGACCTGCAATTCCACTAGAATGCGGATGTACGTTCGTTGAGTAACGTTCATTTTCTTTATCAATAACGCCTGGAATACTAGACCTGATGAAGTGATCAGAAAGGTTAGCAATTACTTCACTTCCCATTTTAAAATCCTGTTGCGATGCTCCTGCATGGAGTTTAAACTGCTTCGCTGAAGAACTGCTCTTGGTATAAGGTTTGTTGCGCGAGTGTTGCTTCTCAGTTGCATGAGTTCCTCTGTGACTCTTTAGATGTCCAATATCTGTGAACCCTTTATTACAACCCCCACATACATATGGTTTAACTTCTGTGTGGGTTCTCATATGCACCGTCAAGGCTTTTCCTCGATTAAATGATTTCTTACATAGCTGGCACCTGTATGGTTTTTCACCAGTATGGGTTCTCATGTGCGTTTTCAGATGACCACCTTCATTAAATGATTTCTGACATAGCTGGCACCTGTATGGTTTTTCACCAGAATGAGTTCTCATGTCGCTTTTCAGATGACCGCCTTGAGTAAATGATTTCTTACATAGCTGGCACCTGTTTGGTTTTTCACCAGTGTGGGATCTCATGTGCTTTTTCAGAGTATCACCGTGATTAAATGATTTCTGACATAGCTGGCACCTGTATGGTTTTTCACCAGTATGGGTTCTCATGTGCCTTTTCAGATGACCACCTTGAGTAAATGATTTCTTACATAGCTGGCACCTGTATGGTTTTTCACCAGTATGGGTTCTCATGTGCGTTTTCAGAGTACCACCTTCAGTAAATGATTTCTTACACATAGCTGGCACCTGTATGGTTTTTCACCAGTATGGGTTCTCATGTGCGTTTTCAGATTACCACCTTCAGTAAATGATTTCTGACATAGCTGGCACCTGTATGGTTTTTCACCAGTATGGGTTCTCATGTGCGTTTTCAGATTACCACCTTCAGTAAATGATTTCCGACATACACCTGTATGCTGGCACCTGTATGGTTTTTCACCAGTATGGGTTCTCATGTGCGTTTTCAGATGACCACCTTCAGTAAATGATTTCTTACATAGCTGGCACCTGTATGGTTTTTCACCAGTGTGGGTTCTCATGTGCGTTTTCAGATGACCACCTTGATTAAATGATTTCTTACATAGCTGGCACCTGTATGGTTTTTCACCAGTATGGGTTCTCATGTGCGTTTTCAGATGACCACCTTGATTAAATGATTTCTTACATAGCTGGCACCTGTATGGTTTTTCACCAGTATGGGTTCTCATGTGCTTTTTCAGATTACCACCTTGATTAAATGATGATTTCTTACATAGCTGGCACCTGTATGGTTTTTCACCAGTATGGGTTCTCATGTGCACCTTTTCAGATGGGTACTCATGTGCTTGATTACCACCTTCAGTTAAATGATTTCTTACATAGCTGGCACCTGTATGGTTTTTCACCAGTATGGGTTCTCATGTGCTTTTTCAGATTACCACCGTGATTAAATGATTTCCGACATAGCTGGCACCTGTATGGTTTTTCGCCCGTATGGGTTTTCGTATTCTCCATCAGGATATTCACTTAATTGTTAATTTCAGTGTTTTATCCAGTATCGGTTCTTTGATGAGCTGTGAGACGATCACCTTCAGTATACACTTTCTGGAATAATTAACACATGTTTGTGTCTTTAAATAATTCGTACATGCCTCTCCAATCACAAGATTCTAGACAATGTCGGGATCTGTATATGACTTTTGACAAGGATGAGTGTTGGTATGCGGTTCAAAGCAATGGCCTCTGTGAAAGGTTTTTGCAATTGTTGTAGTCATAGTCTTTCCAACACCAGCAGTGTCCAGTTTCAAACATTACCGATTACTTCATTTTAAGTCCGCCTTTCAGATGCTTACAAGAAGAATTCATGTTTCCATGTTTCATGCATCAGTAGTCGTTCTTTTTGAGTAAGACGAGAAATTATTAACACAGAAAAAACTTCATGACGAAATACTGAAGCTATCCATCTGTTGCATAAAAGCACACCTTCATGCTATTATTTAGGATATATTTAGTGAAGATAAAATAGCTGACTATAGACAAAGTTGGAGTAAAAGAAATCCACTCTAATATTATTAAGATGAAAGCCTTGTCTTACAATCAGATTTTGAAGCTCTGAAAGAATGTTGCTCGTCATTTTCATACACTGCCTAAAAAACAAGTAAAGCATCAGCATTAAACATGTTTATAGAACATAATTTCATCGCAGCTCAATACAGTAGAATGACTGTTCACTAATATACACTGAAGCATCACCATATATGCATCAAAGCATCACACTATCACTCTCGCTCTTACATCACTCCACTGGCTGAAAAATTTCTGAGCGCATCCACTTCAGAGTCTTATCTCTAACCTACAACTCAATGCAATAATAGTAGCCAAAGTACATTCGCACACTCTTCACCATCCAGTCATCCCGGTCTACCCGTTCTTCCTCATATCTCACTCTCCCGTCTCGATGTAAAGAAAGAATGGTATAAAGTCTCATATGGTGCATCACACTATATGGATCATATATAGACGTCGTATTCGTAATATCCGAATATCTAAAGCGCTATTCCAAAGCCAAGTGCAATGCACCAGATTATACATGAGTGGAGACATGGACAATTTTGAAATTGCCGAGATGGAGAAGCTTGAAGCTTTTGAAATGTGGTTATGGAGAAACTATATTATACAAGATTAGCAGAAGCAATTGTAAACAAACGTGAAGGTGCTGCAACTGGTGCAAGAGGAGAGTTCAATGGTCAACACATTAAAGAGGAGACAAATTAACTGGATTGGCTACACACCACTATGTGGAAAATCGCACCTGAAGACAGTGCTTGAAGGAAGAATTTAAGGGAAGAAACGACCTGGAAGACCAAGACATACAATGTAGGACTGGATGATGGATGAAAGAAACAGGCAAGGATTATAAAGAAATAAAGAAATAGGCACCAAATAGAGAAGAATGGCATTGCTTCATTCCTTTAGCCTAAGAGCAGAACACTGAAGAATAAGAAGAATAGAAGTCGGTTTAGTGAAAATAATTCTTGCGTTAAAAGGGAAGTTGGATTAATGAAAGAATTTTTGCGTTAAAATGAAGTTGGATTAATGGAATGAGGTTTTGCATTGAAATTGAAGTTGGATTGATGAAAATAGTCTCTTGTGAAACTAGAAGTTGGATTGATGAAAATAATACATACGTAAATAGGAGTTGGATTGATGACTGTAATCATACAAAGTCATTGAAATAAACAAGAATAAAATATGCTAAAATGCAGGTTTACCTGTAGATATCCTGTGGTAGAACTAACGGCAAGCGTATGATTTCTTAATTGCCCAACTTTACATTACTTATTTAGGTAAAAGTATTTTTAGAGTATTTAATTATGTCCATTGCCTGGCTTTCAGTGCTGGTCAAACACAAGTTGAACTGATGAAAAGAATTCTTACTAAATAGAAGTCGGATTGATGAAAATAATCTTTTCTAAATGAAAAGAATCTTGCTTAAGTTAAATAGAAGCTGAATTGATAGAAAATAATTCTTAATTAAATAAAAGTTGTTTTGATAAAAATAATTCCTGCTTAAAAAGAAGCTGAATTGAAACGAATAATGGAAGCAGGATCGATTGGAAGGATTCTCGCCAAAGTATAAGTTGGATTGATGACAAAATAATAATGCTACATGTACAACGGGGAAAATAATGAATACGCTAACATAACCTTTTACCTTATTTACGCTTGTAGACGTATACGAGTTATAAAGAACAAGTTAAAAAGAACGAGGCATGACAAGGAACTGAAGTGTAACGACATCTAGTGGTCTGATGACTTTCCATCCAACATTTGAATAGGCAGTATACAGGCAAGTATACATCGATATACATCAAGACCACGCTAGGTCTTTGTCATTGTTACAATTTAACTTTAAATAGCTCGGCGGCTTTCTAGAAAACTGTTTTTGGGAAATTGGGCTTTTGTCTATTTTCAGAGTTTTCGGGGAGTCGGGTTGTCCCCGTCCACGGGGAATTAAAGATTAAGATCAAACCACGATTATAATTGTTAGCAACTCTCTCGTTGACTTTGCTGCCGTTAATTAAATGTGTTTGTCCACTAAATTATATGCACAGAGTTATAGAATCTAACCAGGTTTGGCATTAAAGTAGAATTTCTCCATAATTCGGTTTAAACTAACATCAGCACAAAATGGCGACGATGAAAGTGTTTCGCTACAATGAGAACTGAGCTGAAGTTTTAGAAAGTATGTCCTGTCATCTAGCGAATACATTAAACGCGCCGCAACCAAAGAGATTCTAGGCTTATAAAAATTACTATTAACAGTCAATTTTTCTAAAATTGCTATTAATGACATTTATTAGTACCTCACACGAAGAGCGTATAGGTAGAGACAGGTGGGCAGATAGGTGAACAGTTTCAGGCCTGAGGTTCCATCACGATGTCGGTTAGCATCGTAAGCGCGTAAAGGTATGTCATTCATAAGGCAATTATGAATTCAGTCGTGCGTAGATGCAGTCACGGGTAAATTCTGTCAATCGTACACGAGCCATTTATTCATCCAGTAAGATATTCGTCTATAGATTCCGTTGAGTATATTTATCGAAAGCTTCTGTTAAGGAATTTATCCGCCACTTTTGCAGCGCCTTTTTCGAACCTCACAAAGGCAATGACCCTCTCTAATACGCGTAAATCTGTCGATAGATAAGGTCGACCTGATCGGTTCAGCAGGTCGCAAGATGGCGCTAAGCCATTGATAATACGATTCTCTTTAGACACCTTTAATACGACTTTCAGTGACCGTTTAAATTCAGCAGTTGCGTTACTTCTATCGTTTTTCTTAAGGATCCTTTAGACTGTAAAGTGAGGTCGACGTCAACGAACCTGGCGCCAACAGAGTTTAACTAAACAATGGACACTATCCTACCAGCAACCCAGTTTGGTGTATTTTTATGGGGTATTAACGTTTTACCTTGTAACCGGCAACCGTTTTGGTCTAGTGGTTAACATGCTGTTATACCATCCACCATCAATACGAGCTGCACCTACTATGGAGTCATTCAAGTCCAGGCTCAAGACATATTACTTTGGAAAAGCGTATCTCTGATTCAGTGTTGAATTTGTTAAAGCGCCCTTGTAACGGTATGTGCCGTGTTACGGCGCTGTAGAAATTGTCGTAGTCATTCATTCATTCATATCAACTGATTAGTCGGGGATTAAAATCCATTGATTTGCTATTGCTGATATTTTCTGTTGTTTAAGAGGTTTGAAATCGCTATGGATACAGCACAGAGCGCCTCTGACGCTAATGAACTTTGTAATCACACAACTTCACTTAAACAGAAAGTTTGTTATTTCCACAACATTACAATCGATACTGGCTAATTCTCCGTTGCCAGCAACCCATTTTGGGTGCCTTGGAATTTTTGTGAGTATTTTGGAAAGGTACGAACCTCTGTTTTATCTCATATGCGAGGTGAGCTACATGGTATATTGGTTAGAGTGCTGGACTGTCAACCGAAAGGTCGGGAATTCAAATCCCCGCCATGGCAGAAATTTCTGTCGAAATGTCCGCTCCACTTGCGCCCCCTAGCCAACACAACTATGCTCAGTACTCTGTCAATGGGAAAATCGAAGGGGCTAATTTGTCTCATAAACCTTATGCTTAACTATTTCCTCTGGCTTCCTTTTTGTCTTACTAAAGGATTTGTGTCAAATTTAGGCTCATAGTCTGTAAAACATTGAAGTCAGGTTTCTAGATTGCGTTATACGACGGAGAATGCAAAGCTCTCCTTAGACACCTTTAATAGTCTTTTGATTGAGATTCTAAATTCATCAGTCGCGCTGTACCGCTAGATGACTATTCCTCCACCTTAAAATGATTGCTTAATTGATTGCTTAAATAACTGTGACGTCATTCTGATAGTCTTACAAAGATACAGAGTAAGATGAGGTCGACGTCAAATTCCTTTGAATCCGGAAGGTTCAGCTAAACAATGAGAAAATGTCTTATATACGTCGTTAGCATCCTATTTGGTTGCCATCGGAATTTTGCGAGAATGCTGAAAGGTGTCATAATTATGGCAGCAAAATCCGTTGATGTCGATAGAAATTATTGTTTCCAACAGTAATCCAAATGAAACCCTCGATAATGCTATGCTCTCCTTAGACACCTTTAATACGAATTGTTATCAAAGTTCATGTTGCAGGCCTAAACTCCGCCACCGGACGTCCGTGCATTGCACTTCCGTGCTTAGTGCCAGCCGGTGCCAGTCCCAAGCCTGAATAAAGGAGGAGGACGACGCTAATGGTCTCTGTTACTACACAGTGTCGTTAAACAGGAATACATACCTCCTAATATAAAATCCTTATACACCACAGGCTGCCTCTCTTTCTAAGCGAACTGATCTCCTAGATGTTGACCCCTATTTCGACTTGGTTTTGGTGCGCTATCGGTTGATCCTTGTGGTCTAGATACAGGCGCTATACAAGTTACTTATATCACGAAATATTATAATTATGAATTCATGTAGATATCTGGGATTGGCTTATTACGAAGCATTCTCCATTATAATTATGGAGCCTTTGATTTTTTACTCTAATTATTCGTATTCGTTATATGCCTTTAGTATCGGGTGCTGGGCACTGCTATGTAGTTGCTCGACAAGATGGCTCGTCCTTTTCAAACAGGTGGTTGTTGATGGAGTTGTATGAAAGAGAGTCGAGGTATTACCTAGTATTTCGTCCATTAATTTCATCGTATGTTAACTATAAACTATCGGTCGCTAGGAATAGTTTTTCTCGCGTCTTTAGACTTAAGGAGAATTTATAGCACATTACAGAAATGGATCCAGTTTGCAAAATGGAAATAACACGCCCGTCTCTGCTTGAGTATGGATTTCTAGGTGGTTTTAATTAAATAGCGGTCACTAGAGGTCGATTGTTTGTCTTTTACTTTACAGGTAACTTCCGCAAATTTGCACACCTCTTTAAAGAGCGTCAAGGTTTATATGAAAGATTAAATCGGCTCGTATGTGGCATTCCATTATGCTATTGGATGCAAGATTATATGGACAGTGCATTATTAATCAGTAACAGAAAATTAATGCCACTAGATTTTCCTAGATCTTGTCAATGCAACGCCCATCGTCCTTTTCATGTATAACCTACGACGTTAGTTCTTCGGTGGCCATTAATTATGCTCAGTGGCGGCACTACACCAGGGCATGCCAGGGCATATGCCCTGGTAAAAAAGCCTTTGCCCTGGTCGTTGCCCTGAAAATTTTCAGCAGGTCTACAGACGTAGGCCTATGTATGTCTGGTGTCTGTCTTCACATGACTGTGTCGTCGGAGTCACGCCAATTATACGGCCAGGGTTGACTTGATTCTTCCATTCAGGCGTTAAGGAATGTTTGCAATAATATATGGCCTCCCCTCTCTCGACGAGTGGCGTCTTCGATCTCCCACAGATGCCAGAAGTGGGGGGTTTGGGCGGGGGTTGTTGATTTCAGTTAATTATAACGGCCTGCAGTACGAAAATTAAAATATTTATGTATCATGCCGAAGATATATGTTAGCTCGGACCAATACACCCAAGGTTCGCTTCAACTCAAAGAGACATCAGTGGTGGAACACATGTGCACCTCTTATCACTTCAGGCCACGCTTATTGAAGAGGCCAAGCCAAAGCCTTCGCCTTGGCAGCTGTGATGAAGGCGACAATTAAGTGATGTACATGTATAGATCTATGGCTATACTTCAATCTTCAAACAATGCTCCCTTTGTAAAGCTAATGAAGCTAATAACATTAACAGATGTTTCGTATTAGATTTCCGACCAGCAGAAACCTGCCTTGGATAAGAGCAGCTACAATACATGTATAGCATGATGTAAAACTGCCTTTCAATGCTAGAGTTGCAATCGTATAGTGTTAGGGCGTAACTGGTTGTTATAAGTGATTCTCATTATACCATAAAATATGCCCTCAATAGGGAATTTTATTGTTTATTGGCCAGACAGTGTCATTTCGCGGAGAGTTGTAATCACTAAGCATCAACATCAGCAGAAATTCTCGACACCTAGAGAGCAGTCTACCGACAATACCTGGGGAGAACTCGGATTATTAGCATCGTGCTACTAGGCATAATATTTTATTTCAGCTACCAGCAACGGGAAATTTTTTAGTGGTGAGTTACAATAATATAGAATTATACACTTATCTACATATCTAAATTCACCACCTCGTATTGATTTAACTTAATTTTTGTAATTCTTTGTCTTGTTCTTTTCTGAAACATTTGCCTAAGAAGTTCATCACATAATTAAATGGTAGGCGATTGCTGCATTAGAGCTCTGTTGCATTAAAAAAGTTAATTGTTGGCCTTACTAGCCAATATAAGATGCCATTTAGCTGATAATATGCCTACTATTATTAGCAGCTTAGCTGCTACGTGTATATAACCAGTGCTGAGAAAGCACTTAATCTGCAGCTAGTAGGCCTACAGCTGATATTAGGGCTGTTGAGAAACTTTGCCGATTTACTTCTCTATATTGTATCTTGCATTATCTGCTCTGCAATTGCCATGATTAGGCTACTCATTAGACCCTACTGTGATAATACTGAGGCTGGCAAGAAGCAATAGCCTACATAACTACTTTATAGCCTAATGTTAACATCTTTGCTGTTACATGTTGTAGGCCTACAATAAAAAAAATCAAAGCTTTTGATTCGTTATTGTACAATCATAATTTCATACCGTATTGCTTTACGAACCGCTGTGCGCTGGCAGTCATCCTACCAAACTGATATTAAATTCAAATAGAATTGGTGCCACAGTCGTGTACACACTATTTTGAATAAAGCTGCAAACTTTACATTGTTTGCTTGTAGGCCTATTGTACCATTACCATACCCATTGCATATAGCATAGACTCGTAGAATAAAGTTATTATTCTACGGTATTCTACCGGTCACTGGTGCCTTGTTAGCTGTGATATTTATTGTTTTATTCTGTAGTCGCTCCTGGTCAGAACACATTATTAATGGACATTTAACAGTATAATAACTTCTTATTTTAGTTGTTGTGTGTAGTAACTTTTGTAAGGGACTATGCTGATGTTATTCATTTACACAGTGACTTCTGAGTCTCTTATATATAAGTCGGCCATAATGGGGGTTGAGGTTGTTGTTCCCCATTCCAGGTGGGGTGACGCCACTGTGTGTGTGGTCACCATATAAGCTCGCGCTACCACGCATGCCATAAATCACCCTGCCCTGGTTACTTGTATGACTGCCCTGGCTATGCCCTGGTTACAAAAAGTGTCTGGCGCCGCCACTGATTATGCTGCGCTGAAGCTCTAGACGATTTTCCCATCGACGTTGAGTCCAGGTCATGCCACAAGATGTCGCTATGGGGGCCCGGTGGCGCGTTGGATAACAGCTGGCGTAGAGAGCGAGAGCTACCGAGTTCGGATATGCTTTGTAGGCTGCTATTAGCGCCGTTGTATTGCAGGCTGTCTGTTCTGTTAGTAGTTAAGATTGTTTCAATTGCATAACATGTAAATGTACAGCGCAGTGCGTTTGTCAGGCGCTTAATTAAAGAAAAGATATTATTATTATTATTATTATTATTATTATTATTATTATTATTATTATTATTATTATTATTATTATTATTATTATTAAACTGTTGATATCGTATTATTATAATTAGTAGTATTGTTTAATTAGCTCATGGATCGAGAGTTTAACGACATGTTATGGCAACATTGGAAGACAGAAATTCGACAGAAATTACTTTGTCGTAAAACAGCCTTCTTGTGTCTTTAATTAGCCAAAGGAAGGGTTGATGTTTAAACAGGCTAATAGGCCCACTATTAGGAAGAGAAAGTTATACGCGATTCATTTACAACTTTTTGGTCATTACTGCATTCAGAGCACGATTAAAACGCAAAAAGATACCTTTAACAAACTCTCATCCTACGCTATATAAATTCAGCAACTGCGTTTAATCGCTAGAACCAACGGATATTGTTCAACTCGAAGAGAAAATCGACGTAACATCCACAAATGGCGAGAAAAAAACGGATAACTGACAACAGTCTGACAATGCCAGTCCTAAACCAGGATAAAGGAGGAGGGCGACGCTGATCAATTACGTTGTGACACAGCGTCGTCAAACCACGTGTAAATAAAAAGAAATCTCGACCACTGCCGAAAACTCTGGTGGTGCCAGTCTGAAGTCTGGACAAAGGAGGGTGACGGTGATTATCTCTCTTATCTATCTTATCGTCTGTGCACAGCAACTACAGCTACCGCTGAAAATATATATATATATTTAATTAATATTTTAATTAGAAATTACGTTATTCAGAGATTCACACAATGGGTCTTGACAGCCACAGGATGTCGCTAAACAACGGATAATAGAGTATTCGATATAAATTCATCAAATGCGTTTAATTGCTAGGGCGATTAATTATTTAACTCCGCCACTGCACGTCCGTGCCCTATAGTGCCAGTCTCAAGCCTTGATGAAGGATGAAGGGCGACGCTAATAATATTTTTCACACGATGTCGTTAAACTAAAACTACTAGGCTACCACTAATTGCTAGTGCAACTCCCAGTCTTTCTTAACCCTAGGGCTACCAAGCTTTTTTTGTAACACGGACTACCAAGGGGGGGGTGGTTACCACCCCCCCTGGATTTCGTGTTTGGTTTTACATATCATAACTTGTAATATAGCATTGGATTCAGCATTCATTTCTGCACAGAATGGTATATTTAGTTGTACATTATGTGAATGCACCTCGAAATTACATCACTTTTAACAACGGGACCCATTAATTAGCAATATTGTATATTATTGCGTACATTTTGTACTTTTTGGATAAACAAATATAAGATTATGTGTGTTTTGAAACTAATCTATGTATAAAAGATACACAAAATCATCCCTACACATGTTTATATAGTATAAATGTACATCCATACATATATATCCATACATATATATCGGTTTACGTTATAACGCTGTATTCAGCCATTTTCACACAGATTACGCGTATTATTATTTATTTTGATCACTTCTGGTATTCAAAAGACAAAGATGTAGGTATGCAAATGAAGCCCTTCATTCCCTCTAAAGAATGGTATCTTTGTTTCTCTTCCAGGAAGACAAATGAATACGCTACAGACAAAAAACTAAGGGGGGAGTCCTTCCATTCAGCCATTTTTCACGCATGTTACGCGTATTATAATTTATTTTGAGCACTTCCGGTTGTCTCAGGTCAACTCAGTGACCATAGAAATGTAGCCTCACATTCCCTCTATAGAATGGTATAATTTGTGTCTCTTAATAATAAATGACGGATAAGATATAGTCGAAAATCTAGGGGGGGTGGTATCCACCCCCCTGGTACCTCGGGTATATTGGGTATAACTTTTGAACGGTGTGAGATATCATCTCACATTTTACCTCAAAACGTGTGCAAATGAACCCCCTACAAATACCTAAAAGGTCAAATTTTTATTCCATACGGAAAAAGTTTGAGATGAAAAAAACCTAGAAGGGGTGGCAACCACCCCCCCCTTGGTAGCCCGATGGTTAAGTCGTAAGGTACCGTAGTCGTAACGGTCCTTGTTGGTCACAAAATGGTGATGAACAATGAAAAGCACCTACCATCGGGTGGTGCCAGTCTGAAGCCTCACTAAAAAAGGGCGACGCTGATTATGTCATTTATGCCTCAGCCGTGTTAAACAAGAACTAAAGGTACGGGTGAAAATATATCTAATTAGGACGTTAGTTAAATGTTGACGTAATTGGTCGTGGAGGCCACAAAGTGTCGGCTAACAATAGATCGCCAATTAAGCACTATCGCTCGCTCTCCAAGTTCTACTGCTTCTGCTACCCTTGTCCATTCTTTCGTAACCATCAGTCTTGACTACTGCTGCTCTCTTTATGCTGGCCTCCCGGCTGCCCGACTGAGCTGTCTGGATTGCGTCTTACGCTCTGCAGCCGCTGTATTGGCCGCAAGAATTTTATTTCAAGAATCCTTTATAAGCGAATTTCTCTGTGACGCCATAAGCCAACTCTCTGCTTACTTAAATAATTTTAATTTTCATTCTAGTTTGTAACTGTGAGCTTCAGTGCGGTGTGTCATCCTTGAGTTTGAATATATAATAAAACGAATATATATATATAAATATATCCAAATTCGACCACATCTCCAGCTATATACGTGACATTCTTCACTGGTTCCCCCTTAGGCAGTGAATTGAGTATGGGATAGCTGCCTTAGTTTGGTGCTGCCTTCTAGGTCTCGCTCCTGCCTACCTTATCGGGTTTTGTAGCCCCTACCTCAGTGCCCTGGGCTCGCGTTCTCTCCGTTCGGTTGAACATGGTCTTCTCTCTGTCCCTTTTGCTCGCACCTTCACCAGTTAGAGACGTGCCTTCTTTGTGGTTGGCCCCTCGACCTGGAATGGCCTCCCTCTGACACTCCTTTCCCTTCCTAGAACCCCTTCTCAGGCATTCCTCTCTCAACTTAAAATGGTCCTATTTGGCCGCGCTGGGGTTGGGAGCTGAGTAGTTACCTTGAAGAGGCGCAATACACATTCAAGTAATGGAATGAATAAAGGTTTCGTCTTGGACACCTCTAACACACATTCTACTCACGCCGTGAATTGAGAAACTGAGCTTATTAGCATGAAACTCTGCCATTGTTCGTACTCTGACAGTGCCAGTCTCAAGCCTGGATGAAGGAGGAGGGCAACGCCAATGATATTTGTTATCAGATAGTGTCGGTAAACTGTAAATACTACCACAGCATGAATTGGTTACGTACCATCCAGTAGAAGGTCGATGTGGGGCCAGTATAAAAAGCCTTGATAAAGTCAGAGGGCCACGTTAATTATTTCTCATCGCTGAACACTTAGCAGTAATTGGGATACGGACAATTCGCCCCCGGAAGATTCGCTCCCCACATTTCGCCCCCGGAAGATTTGCCCCCGGAACTTTAGGAATGAAGCATCACATATTTATTGAATTGTATTGGAAGTTTAATGTGCAGTTTATTTTCATCAATCCAGCTTCCATTTACGCAAAGAATTATTTTCATCAATCCAACTTCCATTCACTCAAAGAATTATTTTCATCAATCAATTTTCCATTTACGCAAAGAATTATTTTTTCTTAGCTGGCTGTGTAATTGGAAGTTATATATTTACAAATGAAGATAATGAGAGGTAGCCTACACATAATGGGCCTTTCAGTCAGAAGATGTCAGTATATAATGGAAATACCGTGCTAATCTTAAGACACCTTTTAGCCAAGTGGCGGCGCCAGACACTCTTTGTAACCAGGGCATAGCCAGGGCAGTCATACAAGTAGCCAGTGTAGAGGTGATTTATGGCAAGGTGGCAGCGCGAGCTTATATGGTCACCACACAAACACACATACACACACACACACACAGTGGCGTCTAACCCCCTCCCCCTCCCACCTGGAATTGGAGAATAAACCCCTAACATTCTGCCCAACTTATATATAAGAGACTCAGAAGTCACTCATACATGTAACTGTAAAGTAATAAACATCAGCATAGTCCATTACAAAAGTTACTATGTACACGCAGCAACTAAAACAAAAAGTTATTATACTGTAAATGTCCATTAATAATGTGTTCTGACCAGTAGCGACTACAGAACAAATCAATAAATTTCACAGCTAACAAAGCACCATGTAGAATAGAATAATAACTTTATTCTACGCGTCTATGTTATATGCAATGGGTATGGGTAACTGGACTGCAAATATACAGGATATTATATGACAATCTTGATTACACATTTATCTTTCGTAATGACGAAGCAAAACGTCTAACATTTAATCTAAGTAGATTAAGCTAATTAATTCTATTACTTAACATATCATGAAAGCAACAATATCAATAGTCTAAAATAATCACACAAAAATGTAGTGCAAACCGCTCTGTTAAATATCTAGTCCAGCAGAAGTATTTGTGCAGTTATCGTGTGCGATTTCAGAGTATTATCAGCAGCAACTGCAAAACTATACCATGAAATTTTATTTTGATGGCATGCAGCAATTCCACAGTCTGGCAATTATGCGAGGAAAAGGTAACTGAGGAAACTCTGGATTCTCTACATCAGAATGACTACTGTCTTAAGTATTCTAAAATGAAAGCGGTACAAAGTAACTATTCGTATATAATGTAGGTATCCTGCACTTCCATAGTGCTAATCTTTTCATTATAAATCTACAATTCCAACTGTTTTAAAACTGTAAATACGTGGAATCATAATTCAGCACAGGTCAGCAGGCAATGTCGTCAGGTGGAGAAAATCGATGGCTAAAACAATGCTCTAGAAATTCCTTCTCTCTTTTAAACATATCGTCACATATACCACATCCAAAAGATTTTGACTGTTTTGCTTTCATAAGAAATTTGAATTGGCTAATATACCGACATTCTCCATCTCTAATTTTCGGGAAAGGACCTGCAATTCCACTACAATGCGGATACAGTCCATGTACGTTCGTTGAGTAACGTTCATTTTCTTTATCAATAACGTCTGGAATACTAGACCTGATGAAGTGATCAGAAAGGTTAGCAATTACTTCACTTCCCATTTTAAAATCCTGTTCCGATGCTCCTGCATGGAGTTTAAACTGCTTCGCTGAAGAAATGCTCTTGGTATAAGGTTTGTTGCATGAGTGTTGCTTCTCAGTTGCATGAGTTCGTCTGTGACTCTTTAGATGTCCAATATCTGTGAACCCTTTATTACAACCCCCACATACATATGGTTTAACTTCTATGTGGGTTCTCATATGCACCGTCAAGGCTTTTCCTCGATTAAATGATTTCTTACATAGCTGGCATCTGTTTGGGTTTTCACCAGTATGGGTTCTTGTGTGCGTTTCAAGATGACCACCTTCAGTAAATGATTTCTGACATAGCTGGCACCTGAATGGTTTTTCACCAGAATGAGTTCTCATGTCGCTTTTCAGATGACCGCCTTGAGTAAATGATTTCTTACATAGCTGGCACCTGTTTGGTTTTTCACCAGTGTGGGATCTCATGTGCTTTTTCAGAGTATCACCGTGACTAAATGATTTCAGACATAACTGGCACCTGTATGGTTTTTCGCCTGTATGGGTTCTCATGTGCCTTTTCAGAGTACCACCTTCAGTAAATGATTTCGTACATAGCTGGCACCTGTATGGTTTTTCACCAGAAAGGGTTCTCATGTGCGTTTTCAGAGTACCACCTTCAGTAAATGATTTCTTACATAGCTCGCACCTGTATGGTTTTTCACCAGTATGGGTTCTCATGTGCGTTTTCAGATTACCACCTTCAGTAAATGATTTCTGACATAGCTGGCACCTGTATGGTTTTTCACCAGTATGGGTTCTCATGTGCGTTTTCAGATTACCACCTTCAGTAAATGATTTCCGACATAGCTGGCACCTGTATGGTTTTTCATCAGAATGGGTTCTCATATGCGTTTTCAGATGACCACCTTGATTAAATGATTTCTTACATAGCTGGCACCTATATGGTTTTTCATCAGAATGGGTTCTCATATGCGTTTTCAGATGACCACCTTGATTAAATGATTTCTTACATAGCTGGCACCTGTATGGTTTTTCACCAGTGTGGGTTCTCATATGCGTTTTCAGAGTACCACCTTCAGTAAATGATTTCTTACATAGCTGGCACCTGTATGGTTTTTCACCAGTGTGGGTTCTCATGTGCGCTTTCAGATGAACACCTTGATTAAATGATTTCTTACATAGCTGGCACCTATATGGTTTTTCACCAGTATGGGTTCTCATGTGCTTTTTCAGAGTACCACCTTCCGTAAATGATTTCCGACATAGCTGGCACCTGTATGGTTTTTCACCAGTATGGCTTCTCATGTGCTTTTTCAGATGAACACCTTGATTAAATGATTTCTTACATAGCTGGCACCTATATGGTTTTTCACCAGTATGGGTTCTCATGTGCGTTTTCAGATTACCACTGCGATTAAATGATTTCTTACATAGCTGGCACCTGTATGGCTTTTCACCAGTATGGGTTCTCATGTGCTTTTTCAGATTACCACCGTGATTAAATGATTTCCGACATAGCTGGCACCTGTATGGTTTGTCGCCCGTATGGGTTTTCGTATTCTCCATCAGGATATTCGCTTAATTGTTAATTTCAGTGTTTTATCCAGTATCGGTTCTTTGATGAGCTGTGAGACGATCACCTTCAGTATACACTTTCTGGAATAATTAACACATGTTTGTGTCTTTAAATAATTCGTACATGCCTCTCCAATCACAAGATTCTAGACAATGTCGGGATCTGTATATGACTGTTGACAAGGATGAGTGTTGGTATGCGGTTCAAAGCAATGGCCTCTGTGAAAGGTTTTTGCAATTGTTGTAGTCATAGTCTTTCCAACACCAGCAGTGTCCAGTTTCAAACATTACCGATTACTTCATTTTAAGTCCGCCTTTCAGATGCTTACAAGAAGAATTCATGAAACCATGTTTCATGCATCAGTAGTCGTTCCTTTTGAGTAAGACGAGAAATTATTAACACAGAAAAAACTTCATGACGAAATACTGAAGCTATCCATCTGTTGCATAAAAGCACACCTTCATGCTATTATTTAGGATATATTTAGTGAAGATAAAATAGCTGACTATAGACAAAGTTGGAGTAAAAGAAATCCACTCTAATATTATTAAGATGAAAGCCTTGTCTTACAATCAGATTTTGAAGCTCTGAAAGAATGTTGCTCGACATTTTCATACACTGCCTAAAAAACAAGTAAAGCATCAGCATTAAACATGTTTATAGAACATAATTTCATCGCAGCTCAATACAGTAGAATGACTGTTCACTAATATACACTGAAGCATCACCATATATGCATCAAAGCATCACACTATCACTCTCGCTCTTACATCACTCCACTGGCTGAAAAATTTCTGAGCGCATCCACTTCAGAGTCTTATCTCTAACCTACAACTCAATGCAATAATAGTAGCCAAAGTACATTCGCACACTCTTCACCATCCAGTCATCCCGGTCTACCCGTTCTTCCTCATATCTCACTCTCCCGTCTCGATGTAAAGAAAGAATGGTATAAAGTCTCATATGGTGCATCACACTATATGGATCATATATAGACGTCGTATTCGTAATATCCGAATATCTAAAGCGCTATTCCAAAGCCAAGTGCAATGCACCAGATTATACATGAGTGGAGACATGGACAATTTCTGCAAGCATACAAGAGGAGACATTCAGTCCCTCCAAACAACGGTGAAGCAGATGATTCGTTTGCTTCTCCTTTGTTTTTGAGGTGGATCGACACAAAGGCTGTCCGTTTCATATCCAATTCGGAACCAACCGTAGGTACAGGTCCTATAGATAGACGTCAGAAGGTTCCGCTGTGAAGGTTGTTATCAACGTTCCATCATGGGTGAAAGAATACAACAAATAATAATGTTGGAGGAGTTGAAGACCAGCTCAAATCGTATTATGTAATAGAATTTGATGCCGATAGAAGTATTATCTCAGAGTGATGTTTGATAGCCTGGTCGAAACAGTGGTGAATGGCTACTTGAATTACCAGTCTCCCAACAGACACACCAAAATAGGCCTAACACATTTAGAGTTCAGACAGCAGGTGGTTCGTGGTCTCATAGGTACTTGTACTTCCAGGAGGAATGATTTTCCTACTTGAGCAATCAAAGAAAGGCGTCTCCAGTGTTGATTCATAATCATTTGACTCACATCTTTCCTGATAGGAAGAGATGTAAGCTTTGTCACAAGAGGGGCAAAGATAACCGGTCAAGATTTCAGTGTGCCACCTGTAGACTGTAGTGTTGTTCTATGCTTGCAGTGACCGTAACTGTTTCACCAAGTTCCACACTAACTATCTATATATCATATCTGTTCAAATAAATTCTTTGCTACATGGTACATGATCATATTCTGACATTTAGTCAACATAGTCCAACATAGCACAAAAATGTACTTTTACTGCCTAACGGACAATGGGACATATCTGTCCCATAAAATAAAAGGGACCAAAATGTAAATGTGTACTACTAAGCATAAAATAGACTACATTATGTTGACAGGAGAACCCTAGACAATGTATTTGCATTAGTTGTGAAAATTTTGCAGACCAAAAAAAATCTTGTCCCTTAGAGGGTTAAACTAATTGCACTTCAAATGATATCAACGTATAAGTCAGAAACACTTATTTATACCGATGGATCAAAGGCAGAAGAAATCGTCACTGCAGCGTTTACTATTCCAAGTATAGATATACATAGAAAGTTTAGATTATGTAATGGTTCCAGCATCTATGCAGCAGAGTTAACTGCAATTAAAGAAGCAGTAACATGGATACTAAATACTGAAAATAATAAGAACTGTCAATATGTAATACTATCTGACTCATTAAGTGTACTTACCTCTATTAAGAAAAACAAATCTGACTCCAGACCCAATTTGTTTAATGAACTGATGGTGCAATTGAATAAGTTGGAATCTAATCAAATTAAAATGGTATGGATTCCAAGCCATGTAGATATTAAAGGTAATGAAGAAGCAGATAAATTAGCAAAGGAAGCACTTAGTTTAGATAATATTAATTCCACAAGTTACTTAGAAATACAAGAGATGAATACTTTTATTAAAGACTATATAATAAATAAATGGCAAATAGATTATAACATTGATAATAAAGGGAAATTCTATAAAACCATATGCCCACTTGTGTCTACAAATATAAAATTTTCTGATCCATATAGACATAAAGAGGTACAAATTAGTAGATTGAGGCTTGGTGTTGCCATTACTAATAAAAGACTATTTCAAATGAGAAAACACCCTACTGGGTTTTGTGATACCTGTGAGGTAACGGAAAGTATAGAACATATCCTATTGGAATGTAAAAAGGAAAATATTTCAACTATCTTAAAAGAAAAATGTAATAGTTATAAATCAGAATTTAATTTAAAATCTCTGCTAGACACAGGATGTTTGCAGAGTGCAGTATATAATCTTGTTAAAATCATTAATAAAGGAAAAATACTATAATCATTCTCATAAATATCAGTATCATATCAAATCTATTACAAACATATAACTGAACACATTGCTTGTGATTAAAATATCAATTAACCCAAAACGGGCTACCAAGGGGGGGTGGTTGCCACCCCCCTAGGTTTTTTTCATCTAAAACTTTTCCGTATGGAATAAAAATTTGACCTTTTAGGTAGCTGTAGGGGGTTCATTTGCACACGTTTTGAGGTAAAATGTGAGATGATATCTCACACCGTTCAAAAGTTATACCCAATATACCTGAGGTACCAGGAGGGGAGGTGATACCACCCCTTCCTAGATTTTCGACTATATCTTATCTGTCATTTAATATTAAGAGACACAAATTATACCATTCTATAGAGGGAATGTGGGGCTACATTTCTATGGTCACTGAGTTGACCTGAGACAACCGGAAGTGCTCAAAATAAATTATAATACGCGTAACATGCGTGAAAAATGGCTGAATGGAAGGACTCCCCCCTTAGTTTTTGTCTGTAGCGTATTCATTTGTCTTCCTGGAAGAGAAACAAAGATACCATTCTTTAGAGGGAATGAAGGGCTTCAATTGCATACCTACATCTTTGTCTTTTGAATACCGGAAGTGATCAAAATAAATAATAATACGCGTAATCTGTGTGAAAATGGCTGAATACAGCGTTATAACGTAAACCGATATATATGTATGGATATATATGTATGGATGTACATTTATACTATATAAACATGTGTAGGGATGATTTTGTGTATCTTTTATACATAGATTAGTTTCAAAACACACATAATCTTATATTTGTTTATCCAAAAGTACAAAATGTACGCAATAATATACAATATTGCTAATTAATGGGTCCCGTTGTTAAAAGTGATGTAATTTCGAGGTGCATTCACATATGTACAACTAAATACACCATTCTGTGCAGAAATGAATGCTGAATCCAGTGCTATATTACAAGTTATGATATGTAAAACCAAACACGAAATCCAGGGGGGGTGGTAACCACCCCCTCTTGGTAGTCCGTGTTACAAAAAAGGCTTGGTAGCCCTAGGGTTAAAACAAAACAAGTGTGATTATATGTGTAATTAGGGATCATTTGACTATGATGATTAATAATTTTATTACATTAATTTTTGTAATAATATTGCATTGCTATATAGGAAAATGTTGAACGAAATGTTTAATTAAGTTATCCTGTTATGAAAATAAATGTTAACGATACATTATTGTAATTAGATGTATGTTGCAATAAAATGTGTATAGAGTACATGTATATATTACACATATTATATGCGAAACTTATGTTTGCAAGTAGCATTACATGTTGTTATAGAAAACATAGAAAGACTGTAAATAACTTTGTAAACATTTTGAAAAGAGCTTATATAGCCAAAAAAGAGCTGTGATAGCCAAAAAAGAGCTGAATAGCCAAAAAAGAGCTGAAATAGCCAAAAAAGAGCCGATATAGCAAAAAAAGAGCTGATATAGCCAAAAAAGAGCTGATATAGCCAAAAAAGAGTGTTGGAATAGACACAGAGAAAACAAAAGAAAAGGAGGAAAGAAAAGGAGAAAAAAAAAAAGAACAGAAAAACAGAAAAAGGAGAAAGAAAGAAAAAAATATAGAGAATTGCAATAAAAAGAGCCAATGGGCCGAACAGAACGGAAATACAATACAAACACCAAGACGTCGGCGGCCATAGTAGCCAAAGGACGTCGTTAAACAATTGGAATCATCATCATCGTCGCCGAATTGAAGTGGAGTATTTTGTAACATTGCAAGGTGAATAATTCGACTTGAAAGACTCTGCTAACCAAACGCAACAATAAAATATGGTTTGTTTCTAATCGTTATATCAAAATTAAGCAAATCGCAGGGCACTAGGTTATTAACGAGCGCTTCGTCGTTTCAGAGCAGTTGTTCAAAGAAATCTCTTGTCTCATATAATCGGCGACTGTAACGGAGACTGGTCAACTTATCTTCCTATTGATTATGCGTTGACTGAAAATGCGCTATATTAAATATCCGGATACATAAATTGGAATCAAAGATTTCAGTAGGCAGCTATCAGTAACTTCAGCGCTTGTTAGTCTAGTGGTTAACGTGCTAAACAGTACTGTCAATCGAGAGGTCGGGTTCAAATCCCAAGCGGGGCATAAATTATGTACGAGATTTGGGCTGCTTGCGCCTTCTAGTCAACTCCGCTATAATGAGTAATCTGGCCGTACGCTGTTGGTGGGATGGCCAGACGGCGAAGGAGAGGATTGGCCACTCGCCCTACTGAGGTTGAGAAATTTGAAGCTGCTAACACTTCACCTATGGCTGACTCTTAGCTTAGGCATAAGGAACTGATCTTCTTGTTTTTCTTCTTCCTTGGTATATTTTGAACCTGATGCTTTCGGATGAGCGCATCACATAACCATAAAATAAATTGTGCAGATTCAAGCCCGTTCCTATAAGGCGGCAATTTCGGTTTAACGACGCTGTGTCATAACGAAGCTGATTATCATCTCCCCTTATTCTAGCTTTCGGACTGGCACTTCTCCATGGTAGGCAGGTTTTGCGTTGTGTGGAGACATCCTGTGGCCGGTAAGGTCCGTTAGCATCGACAGATAAATAGCGTCGCCCTCCTTAATAATCCAGCCTTCGGACTGGCATCACCCAATGTAACGAAATTTTCCGGTGTTTTATCACCATTTTGTGGCCGTCAATCGCCGTTCACGTCAACCTTACCCTATAAGTAGGGGCATAACAATCAAGGTAGCGATTGAACGCATTGGATTAATTTATAGCGTCAGAGGAAGGAGCGTTAAAGGTGTCTAAGACGAGCATTCTATCATCTGCTGCTTAGCGACATAATATTATGGGGATTGACGCGCGATGGATAATCATAATACAGTTTTGGATTTATTAAGCGCCACTATCTAATGACGAAGCATCAATCGATAGCGCTGACTAATTGTGAGTGAAGGACTTGATCAAGGTCTATACACAGTGCTCTAACCAATCGGTAGGCTAACTATCTCAGAGGAGGAGGAGGAGGCTAGAAATTGCTTTGTTCTTATAAATTCCTCTTCATCATCCTCTTCTCTTTCATCCTCTTTCTCCTTCCTCCTTTCTCCTCCTTTGTATCCTCCACTTTTCCGCCGCCTTCCTCCTTCTCCTCCTGCTTCTCCTCCTTTTTCGTCTCATTTTCTTCTTTTGCCAACCCGTTTACTTATTACGAACCAACCATCAGTTATTGTATTATTCTGCTCTCAGTCTGTATAATTATGACGTTCCAAAAATTCTGCATTTTTGATTGTATATGCATACGTTAGTTAAATTAATTAAACCATGTTAATCTAATCGCCAGATCCCCTCTCTGTGCACTCGTGAAACGAGGTGGAAGTCAACGACCCAACAGTGACCACAAAATTACAGTGCTAGAAACTTTTAATACTGCATGAGTTCCTGTTTACTTACTAATAGCTTGTGGGATGTCTCACTGGCTTTGACTGAGCCTGATCACCTTATCTGCCCCTCTTAATAAGCATGTTTTCTCTAATTTGAAATATCGGGCGCTGTAGAAATCTCGGGATTACGATTACGATAAATTAAATTCATACATGTACTACTCTAATAAGGCAAGGTCAACGCTAGCGGTCCTGAAATCCGTCAGATTACGCAATTCATTGGATACTCTGTTGTGTCGTTAGACACCTGTAAAACGGTCTCTATATTATATTTAAATAAAGAAGCTGCGTTTCGTCACCGAATATGAGCTGTAATATGCCAAAAACTAATCTTTGTCGGCGGCAACGGCCTATGTTGTCATAAGCTGCCGTTAAACTGTGGACACACACGTCACCTAATAGGTCATCACTATAAGGTGAAGTCGACTTAAAGGCTCTGTTAGCCAAACGTAACGGTTAAAAACTGTTTGCTACTAATCGTTATCTCGAAATTAGTAAAGCACCACTTAGAAGCTAGGCGCAGGGCACCAGCTTATTCACGAGCGCTGCGTCGTTTCAGAAGAGTTGTTCAAAGAAATCGTTAGTCATATTCTGGCGACTGGTCATCTTACCTGCTTATCGACTCCATTTTGACTAAGCACGTATACCTGGCTTTATCCGACGATGTAGAAACCTCGTGATTACGATTACGATACATGCACACATACACTACTCTGGTAAGGCGAGATCAACGTTACCGGTCCTGGAATCCTTAAGATTTCGCTATACAATGGATAATGCGATTTTGCGTTAGACACCTGTAAAACGTTCTCCGACAAAGATATAAATAAGGAAACTGCAAAGATATAAATAAGGAAACTGCGTTTCGTCAGCGAAAGTTGAGCTGTAATATGCCAAACACTAATCTTTGTCGGCGGCAACGGCCTATGTTGTCATAAGCTGCCGTTAAACTGTGGATCCAATCCAGTCAGCGAATTAAAAAATAAGTCAGCGAATATTGAATATTAGTGAAATTGTAAAGCTCTGTTTCGACACCTTTAATGGTGAACAGCGAACAGAAAATGTCATCAGTTTAAAAACAGAGGGTTTTAGCCCGACATCTCAGTATATATAACAGCACGTTAACCACTAGACCATAAAGCACCTCGGTTGCCAGTTGCAACGTAAAACGGTTGTTAATACGCATATCGGAAGAATTTATCGATAAAACTTATTTATTTTTTTATATTTTTTTAAAGTTTTTTTTCTAAGTGGTGCTTTAATAATAATTATCGAGATTACGATTAGTAGCAAACAGTGTTTAACCGTTAAGTTTAGCTAAACGAACCTTTCAAGTTCAATTCACCTGTCAATTATAGCCTAAGAGTACAACCACAATAATTCGCTGACTTATTTTTTATTTGACCATAGTTTAACGTCGTCCTATGACATCAAAGGCCGTTGACGACAATACAGAAAATATACAATAGGATGGATCCAGAGTTTAACGGCAGCTTATGACAACATAGGCCGTTGCCGCCGACAAAGATTAGTTTTTGGCATATTACAATACAATCAGAACAAGAAACTTATAGCATCCGAACAACACCATTAAAGGTGTCGAAACAGAGCTTTACAATTTCACTAATATTCAATATTTTTGCAACATAAAGTATTTCATCTCATACTGTCTGTGATCATTATGTCCTGGCAAATTTCATTAACTAACAAAGCATACATGTATTATAATTGATTAAGGTATTCCTTTAAACTGTTCATGTACATTAACCAAGCCATACCATTATGCAATATTGAAGAACTAAAGTTGAATGATAGTAATATTGTAATATGAATATTCATTAACCAATAAGTAATGTTTATAATTTTCTAACATCGGGTTCTTATTATTATGACATAACATATTTTAAACAAAAATCAACAGTCGAAAAGAAGTCGTCCAATATCCATGGACGACTTCTTTTCGACTGTTGTAATCGTAATCGTAAATTTATAGCGCCACTTCAAGAAATACTCCTCAGAGGCGCTTCTTACCTTTACGCGCTTATTGTGTTTTATCGCCATCGTCTTGGAATCTCCGGCATAAAAACTGCTCACCTATCTGCACAGTGCCCACCTGTCTCTACCTATACGCTCTTTGTGTGAGCTAATATAATTATTAACCCTCAAGCTACCGACTTATAGGACTGAACTGAATCTGTGTAATGGTTTCTATAGTTTGCGATGTTCTTATCTGAAAGCATGAGGTTCAAATCCCGAGGATGAAGAAGTAAAATAAGAGGAACAGTTCCTTATACATAACATGAGAGTCAACCATGGGTGAAGCGTTAGCGGCTTCAAATTTCTTATCCTCGGCATATGAATAATACAGTGTCAATCCTATACAATTTTGACGATTCTTGCGATTCTAGAAATTCAGGAATTGCGTTTAATCGCTAGGCCAAACTCTGCCTCTGCTCTTACTCTGTCAGTGCCAGTCCCAAGCCTGGATGAAGGAAAATGGCGACGCAAATGATCTTCCTTATCGCACAGTATTGCTACACTGAAACTACCAAATTACTAGGCTATACCGCACGTAATGGCGATGTTAATCCCCGACCTCTCAGTTGATATAACAGCACGTTAACCACTAGACCAAAACGCACCCAGGTTGCCGGTTACAAAGGAAACGGATGTTGATACGTCAAAAAATACCATGGAACCAAATTCAGTTGAGGATAGTATCCATTGTTTATCTAAACTTGTGGATTCCAAGGCCGTTGATGTCGACCTCACATTACATTTCAATCAATCAATCAATCATATAATTTATATAGCGCCTCTTCAAGGGGTTCTACTCAGAAGCGCTCTCGAGCCAGGCCTGATCATAGAGGAAAGTCTTTAATAGGGCGTAAAAGGAAGTCGAGTGAACACGAGGAGAAAGATGGCAAGTCATTCCAGGCTGTTGGACCAACGACAGAGAATGCTTGGCGCTGCATAGTAGCAGTGCGGGCAAATGGAACCAAAAAGTCACCCCGAGAAGAGGAACGGAG
Source organism: Aporrectodea caliginosa (assembly GCA_020284085.1). Taxonomy (NCBI): domain Eukaryota; kingdom Metazoa; phylum Annelida; class Clitellata; order Crassiclitellata; family Lumbricidae; genus Aporrectodea; species Aporrectodea caliginosa. The sequence continues at coordinate 153,181 of JACEVL010000116.1, read as the reverse complement.
GGCTGAGCGACCAGTAAGAGAGGAAGAGAGAGCAAAGGTGGAACATAAAAGTCGTGGCTGGGCCGGGAGCGCTCCTGAGTAGTTTCTTGAAGGGGCGCTATATAAATGCTCTGAATGAATGAATGAATGAATGAATAAAACAGTAGCGAGGAGCTGTACCCAAGACGCTTTTTGCCAAACGAGAGAGCAGAGCCGATACAGAATACGCTGCCGGAGGGGAAGCCAGCGTAGAGAATGATGTAAGTAGGAAGATACGCTACCATAGCGAGGTATGCAACCAACAAGGCGCGCCGCAGCCCGAAAGACCCTCTCAAGGGAGGACATGTGTATTTAGGATCTACCGATTAAAGTAACGCAAGTGACTTATTTATAACATCTGTGGAAGATGTATTAAGGGTGTTTAAAGAGTATCGTATTTTCAATGGATTAGCGCCATCTAGCGACCTCATGAGCCTTAGTAGTCGACGCTATCTATCCAAAGATTAAATGCAAATTAGCAAGGGTGATTGATTTTGTGAGATTCTAAGAGTCGATGCCTAAATTGGGGATTAATTTCTTAACTGAAGATTTCTTACCCGAAGACAGTGGGTAAATAATAATATTATACATATATATATATATAATTATTTGTATATCATATGTATATGTATATATATATGCTTCGGCGTGAAACTCCGATTCAGCGTCCGCGCAGTAGTCGGGAGCGCCTCTGAATCCCGAAGGGGCGCTATAACAAGTGTTCAATTACAATTACAATTACAATATGATTATATTCAAATACAGACACACGTACATGCACACATACATACTAAACATACGTACATGTATACGCACGTGCATGCATACGCACATACATACATATGCATAAGCACATACAAACATAATTATATACATACATACAAACATGCAGACAGACATAAGTACACACATATATACAAAACATATATATATGCACGTCTTCTTCTCATACATTATTACATCCATATATACCACGACATCGGGAAACCGGCGGTAGCTAGTATTTTTTTGAGGTAGTCGTTTTGAAAAGGCTGTGCAGTTTTATGTTTTGCTGCGTTTAACAAATGCGTTTTATCGCTATCCTAACTACGCCACCGCTCGTACTCTGGCAGTGCCAGTCCCAAGCCGTCTCATGTGTCAACCGAAAGTGTATGGTCAGTATATTAATTTTAGCTAAGTTGTTTAGGGGCGAAGATGGAGCAGAAATCTCGAACCAAATTTCTGCCCTAGCGTGAATTTGAACCCCAAACCTCTCGGTAGACTATTGTGCACCACCAGGCTAGTATTTGGCTAGAGAGGGAAACAGATATATAGACAGACAAGCAGGCAGGGTGGCAGACAGACAGGCAGACAGACAGGGACTGAACAGCCAAATTCTGATTTCTCCTCTTCCTCCACACATCTTGCCGTTCCAATCCTAAACACAAAACACTGTCTGCCTGCCTGAGCCTTCGATCTTAACCTAACACCGATTCTGACTTTATATTACCTGTCGAACAGATTTTGTTTTGACTGAGTGCCTGATGATGAGGTCAATACCGCAACCGAACTTATTATAGGGCTGCATAAATCTCGGAAGTAAAGGTTGGCGTATACGTAGGCTACATGGAAGTTGTAAAATGTCGCTGAACACTGGATAATGCTTTGGTCTCGTTAGACACCTTTATAAAGTATTCAACCGATTCTATAAATGAGCTGCGATGCATCGTTAAATCTGACAAAATAACCATCAGAGTTTAGTTTTACGGCCCTTTGCAGCAACAAGATGTCGCTGAACAATTAATGATAGTGTTCTTTTCAGACAACTTTAAAATGTTTCATTCAGAAGCTATTAACTCAGCAACTGCTTTTAATCGGTAATTGCAGCCATCAGATATTGAAAAACAACAGTTCGTTTCAGAGCTAATTTTATACATCGTTAACTTCAGACGCTATAAATTAAAAAAATGCTACACTATTATTAGTAACTTTTAAAATAAAATTCTTCAACCAGTTACTAAAAAATTATTTATATATATATTTAGTCTTCAAATCGCATCTTATCCAGCTAATCGATTATTTAGATTTATCCTAAAATTACTTCTAGATCGAGCCTAAATATTCCAGATGTATCTTAAAGCCATTCGGGTACTATTTTAAATCCACTTCAAATACCATTCAAGAGGTATGCTCACAATTGCTCAGTGCCATCGATTGAAGCCTAGTAATTAGACATTGGCGCTTAATAAATGCAGAAATGTATTGTAATTATCCTTGTGCGCCAATCCCAAGGATCCTGAGTGGCCGAGTGGGTTGGTGCCTGCTCGCCGCGCCAGCGCCCCGGGTTCGCTTCCCGGTCGGGTCGGATTATCAGAGATTAATTTCTCGGATCTTTACTGCGGGTGGCTCGGTCGCATTATAAACGTGGAGTACAATACAACACACAATACAACACATCACAATACAACTGGGGCGCGGTGGTGTAGGGGTATGTTCGGTGCCTTGCAGCTGGAGGGTTGCGGGTTCGAATCCACCTCAAAGTCGCCGCGTAGGGACCCTGGGCAAGTCCTTCACTCGCAATTGCTCATGCGCTTCGGCGTGAAACTCCGATTCAGCGTTCGCGCAGTAGTCGGGAGCGCCTCTGAATGGGAAATCTGGTAGGGGCGCTATAACAAGTGTTCAAATACAATACAATACAATACAATACAATAAATGTCGCTAAACAATCAGTGATACAGGGCTCGTCTTAAATACCTTTAACACGCATGCTTCTGGTGATATTAATTCTGCAATTTCTTTTACACTCTAGGTTGTTAGTACGTCGTCGGAAAGGTCGATGTTAACGGTCCTTTGCGGCCATAAAATGATGATAAACAACGAAAAAGCCGCCTATCTATGATCTGTTGGTGCCAGTCCGAAGCCTGGAATAAACGAGGAGAATACACTGTATTCTCCTTCAATACAGTAGAGTACTACAAATTCAGCAACTGCGTACAATCTCTAGAATTCCCACCCAACTATCAACTCGTAGGGTTAGGACCACGTTAGCACAAAATGACGATAAAGAGCGGATCATCGGGTGATGCCAGTCCGAAGCTTCGAAACTTAGGGAGACAAGGCTGACCATTTACTTTGTGAGACAACGTCGCTAAACTATGTGCACGTGAATGAAAATCTCGCACAGTGCAGTATACTCGGGCGGAGCCAGTGTGAAGCCTCGACCATGAAGAAGAGCGACGCTATTTATCTATCTTACTATATTCGTAAAACTAGAACTGCAACTACGGATGGAAGTATAATTAACTAATCTAATATCAGATTAGAATATAAGTTAAAGGTCGACGAAATTGGCCTTGGCAGTCGAAAGCCGTTGCAAAGCAATTAATAAAGCAGTGTTGTCTTAGACACCTTTAACGACACTGTCTTATTACAAAGATGATTAGCGTCGCCCTCCTCTTTTTAAAAGGATTCGGACTGGCACAACCCTCGAGATGAGGTTGTGGCGGAGTTTAAATGGCTTTAATCATTGTTTATCTGAACTTAGCGGGTTATACGGTCGTTGACATTCAATCTGTAGCCATTGCAGAAAATCTGGTGATGCAGCGCAACTGATCATTTTATAATGTACTTCGAAGTCATTTTAAAGGTATCTAAGAGGATAAATAAAATGGTTGAGCATTTTACGTCATCTAGCGAATTCCTGAGCTATGATTGACGTCGACCTTAACTTATAATCAGAGGCGTTTTCTGCTGTAGCCACTGTGATTCTAAAAGTCTATAAGAACGGAAATATTATGAGCAGCAAAACAGTGGATTTTAACCCCCGACCTATTGACTGAAATTCCAGCTCGTCAACCACTACACCATAGCGCACCCAATTACAACTTTAATACTCTTTCAGCTTGCCCATAGAAATACGATGGCACCCAAATGGGTTGCTGACAACTTAGAATGAAGTTTAATCATTGTCTAACTAAGCCTTTTATATTCCAAGGCCGTTGACGTCTTTTTCGTTTTAGTATCGAGATGATACAACGATAGTGTGTATGTGTGTTTCCTTTTTAACGACTAGCTGTGTGGTAACAAAGACCATTAGCGTCGCCCTCCTCCTTTATCCAGGCTTGGGACTGGCACTGTCAGAAAGCTAACAGTGGCGGACTTATCCAACGGTAGAATATGCGACTTGATAATGTCAAACGAAGACGTATTAAAGGTGTATAAGGAGAGCATTGCATTGGCTAGGGTTTCACGACATCCAACATGGTAGGCAGTTTTCCGTTGTTTATCAGCATTTTGTGCGGACATCAACGTCGACCATAGCCTGTGAGAGGGTTACCTGGTGTCTAGGGATAGTAGTAGAGGGCGCAAGGGCCGTTAACGTCGACCATCCAAACAAATTCGAGATTGTTGTGGAGTTCTAGCTCCATACACAGTAACCGTCTCAGATGATGAGGCTCGAACCTGTACCCACCGCGTTATAAGGCACACAATCAAAAGATCCTGAGTGGCCGAGTGGGTTGGTAGCCCGCTCACCGCGCCGTCGGCCCGGGTTCGATTCCGGGTCGGTCGGTTTATCAGAGATTAATTTCTCGGATCTTTACTGCCGGTGGCTCGGTCGCATTATAAACGTGGAGTACAATACAATACAACACAACCCAATACAACTGGGGCGCGGTGTTATAGGGGTATGTTCGGTGCCTTGCAGCCGTAGGGTTGCGGGTTCGAATCCACCTCAAAGCCGCCGCGTAGGGACCCTGGGCAAGTCCTTCACTCGCAATTGCTCATGCGCTTCGGCGTGAAACTCCGACTCAGCGTCCGCGCAGTAGTCGGGAGCGCCTCTGAATGGGCAATCTGGTAGGGGCGCTATAACAAGTGTTCAAATAGAATACAATACAATACAATACAATACAATACAATACAATACAATACAATACAATCATCCAATCGGCAAATGTATCCCACAAATCAATCGATGAGAATAGATAATAATTATGATTTGATTAAATGATCAGTTAAGATTAGGGTGGGGCATTTAACGCGTTATTAACGCGATTAATGCGTCAATTAATTAATGCGATTAAAATTTTTAACGCCACTCGGTGGAGACATTTCTTCTGTGTGGTAACAAAGACCATTAGCGTCGCCCTGCTCCTTCATCCAGGCTTGGGACTGGCACTGTCAGACAGCGAACTGTGGCGGAGAATGACCATCATAAAATAATTGTGCATTTATTATACTCCAATCGATGGCGCTGAGCAATCGTGAGTGAAGATCTCTACACAGTAGCCGTCCCTTGGGAGGAGCCCGAACCAATATTCTCCACATTACAAGTCGCGTGCTCTAATCAATCGGCCGCAGTGTCCCAATGGAGTGGCAGTAGCAGTAGTATTATAGAGTAGCAGTGGTAGTGGTAGAATTAGTTGTGGTATTTAGTAAGCGCTACTATATTCTTCCCAAGCACCTAAAGCTGAGCAATTGTGAGTGAAGGACTTGCTCAAGGTCCTTACACACTAATCGTCACAGGGGATCGAACCCATACTCACCGCGTTGCCATTTGAGTGCTCTGACCAATCGGCCACCACGCCCCAGAAATCCAACAAGGACAGGCATTTGAATCGATCAACCAGCGTTGGCATCTTTTTTCTGGACTTGCCCTTATGTAATCGGGTAATTGAACGACCAGGTGGGGGTGAGAAAGGAGGGCGGTGGGAGAGATGAGAGATGCCTTTTATCTGTCGCTGTTGGCCGCGGTTTTAGCTAAATTGGGGTTGAATGAGGTTTCATTGGTTCTTTGCTTCTTTGCTCTTCGTCCCATTTTTGAGAAGAAGCTGTTATTTACAATCGGATTTGTTCTAATAAATTCCTCTTTATCATCCTCATAGACTGCCTCAATGTCTTATTGGACTGATCTTTCGGATTTTGATCTGATTATGGATTAGATTCTGGTGCGGCATCGGTTGATGCTTTGTGCATTAGACACAGGCGCTATAGAAGTTTTATATTTAATAGCATTCATAATCCTTACCCAAATCGGGGTTTGAATATTTGTTTACCACTGGTATGAAGTCATGCTTGCTAACGGTATGAAAAAGTATGGTATCCAGTCTAAAAATGGACAAAATGAGCTTAGCACATAATCCACTTCTGCATCGATAGCCTTCAAATGTAATGACTTCTATTGCGCCCGTATCATAATGCAAAGACCTCAATGGATGGTCGTTTCAATGGAAATGGAAGTCGAAAATCGTAAAGACATTTCATAGTTTCTGTTTAACGATGCTGTGTTTCATTATGAAGGCGTCTGACGTCGCCCTCCTCTTTAATCCAGGCTTAGGACTGGTACCACCGGATCATAATCGCCCGTTTTCCAGTTGTTTATCAACACCGCTTCCGTCAACCTAATCCTAAGCGTATTATTTTTTGTTATTCTGTAATAGCGATAAAACGCATTGGCTGAATTTATAGCATCTGGAGGCAGCGTTTTAAAGGTTGCTAAGAGGTAAAACATTTCGGAGTTTCAGTTTAACGATGCTATGTCAAAATAAGGGTGTCTTACGTCACCTTTCTCTTAAATCCAGGTTTAGGACTGGTACCACCCGATCAATCAAAGTCAGCCGTTTCCACGTTGTTTATCGACAGCCTATGGCCGCCACGGGCCGTTAACATTAACCTAATTGTACGAAAAAGTATGGTTGACATTTAACTGCGTAGACGCATTTGCTATCCCGGTACCACGTCCAACCTAGCGTCTGGTAGGCAGCGTTTTAAAGGTTATAGGCCTACTATGATGTAAGGCGTCCACGAACGACTTGCGTCCCCTCCATTCGTGTGGCCGAGTTTCTACGAGAATTGTTTGCTGTTCCAGACATGAACTCGACTTGTTTGCTACGTACAGTAGGCCTATCTCTCAGATTTTATACAAGTTTTAATCGGATTATCGCGATAAATTAATCAATAATGTTATGATGTTTTGGTCACAGGCATTAGTCATTCATCCCACTGGGTTGCTACCACATTGTAGCAATAGCTGAAATAGCTGGAATAGTAAGCAAATTAGTTACAAGACAAAGCTGAATGTCTTGAAAACATGCGTGTTTAGTACAGCTCTTTATGCGTGTGAGACCTGGACAATTAAAAACCTTACTGATCATGATAAAATCCTGGCTTTTGAAATGTACTGCTATAGAAGAATATTGCACGCTGAATTGGACAATGAAGGTGACAAATAAGGAGGTTCAAAGAAGATTACGTATAAAGGAAGATCTAATACAGTCAGTAATGAAAAGGAACGGGGTCTGTTTGGACATATATGCAGAATGGACAATAATAGAAAAATAAAAACTGTCATGATGGGTATGATGGATGGAAGTGGACGAAGAGGAAGACCTAACAGGGAATGGATTGATGGCATCAGGGATTGGTGCAAACAAGACCTACACAGTTTGAGTGTATTGGCGCAAGACAGAGGATTATGGAAACGGATGACGAAATTTGCATTGGACACCTACGGGCTTTCGGCCCATGGATCTTGATGATGATGATGACGAAAAAGTATGGTTGACATTTAAATACGAAACGCATTTGCTACATTTTTAGCGTCTGAAGGCAGCGTTTTAAAGGTTGCTAAGATGTAACACATTTCGTGGTTTCTGTTTAACGATGATCTGTCAAAATAAAGGTGTCTTACGTCGCCCTTCTCTTTAATCAAAGTTTAGGACGCGATAAAACGTATTGTGAGTTAAAGCTCAAGTATTACAATCGTCAGGGGAGGGGGTCCATAGAGCAGCGTTAACATCAGTGGCGTGAAGAGCAATAGGAAGCGGGATCGCTTCCCGTACCCTCCCAAAGGTCCACTCAGCCTATCATTCGCGAGATGGTGCGTTGGTAAAGCGAGGACGTGATGGGCGTCTTGCATGACTGCCGTAAACAGTTAAATTCTTGTAAATATCTTGTGATCATCCGTTCATACTGAATTATAATCAAAGATTATATTATTAACTGAAGCTTTATTACCCGAAGTCACTGGAGATCCATACACTTGCGTAAATACATACATAAATACACACGCATAAATGTATCATTTATGCATGCATTCGAACATTCATTCATACAATCAGACGTTCATATATTCATGCACTAATTCATACATACATTCATACATACATTTACTCATTCGTTCGTTCGTACATTCTTACATTCATATATACATTCAGTCACATTTTCGTTCAGTCATACATTTATTTATTCATTCATTCATTTATTCAATATACATAATTCATCCGTCAATTCAGTCACTCAATCATTCAATTCACTCATCCACCTATTCATTCATTCATACACTCTTCCATTTATCAATTCATACAATCATTCGTTAGTACATTCATTCATTCATTCATTCATTCATTCATTCATTCATTCATTCATTCATTCATTCATTCATTCATTCATTCATTCATTCATTCATTCATTCATTCATTCATTCATTCATTCATTCATTCATTCACTAGCTCATCTATTCACTTATCCATCTATTCAGTCATCCATCTACTCATTCATCCATTCACTCATTCATCCATTCACTAATCCATCTATTCATTCATCCATTCATTCATTTATTCGTCTACATCTGTCGAAATATCCGCTCCACTTGCTCCCTCTAGCCAACGCAGCTATAGGAGTAGGCCTACACTGCCTCACTGATCAAGGCAGCTATTTCATCTTATAGCTCCTATGCGCAATTCCTTGCAATGGCTTCCTGTTCAGAACAGTATTTGTGTCAAATTGAGATTTATAGTTCATAAAACATTTAACTCTGGTCACTAGATGGCAATTAACGCTGAACAATACGTTGCGCCATTTGGACACCTTTAACACGACTTCAACATAAATTTTAAACTGCTCAATCGCGTTATAACGAAGTGAGCTGTAATATGCCAAAACAAATCTTTGTCGGCGACAACGGCCTATGTTGTCATAAGCTGCCGTTAAACTGTGGACACACACATAACGCTGGATAAAATAATGGTGTCTTTTGGACGCTATGAATTCATTTCACTGCACTGTATATGTTTTAAATTGTCGTCAACGGCCTTTGATGTCATATGACGACGTTAAACCTTTTTCTAAATAAATATATAAATAACGATGGATACGCCGGTATACATCGTATAGATTGATTGTATCTTGAGGTCGTCGTCAATGGCCTTATCTACTGCTCTTCTACGGCTGATATTTCTTTTCTTTACAATCGCTTTTTATGTAAAGTGGCCTCTAAATATACGAAGTTGCGCTAGCTAAATGAATAATAAAATAATAATAAAATAAATTAACTAATAAAACACTGGAGTCACTAGCAATTTTAGAAAAATGACTGTTAATAGTAATTTTTATAAGCCTAGAATCTCTTTGGTTGCAGCGCGTTAAATGTATTCGCTAGATGACAGGCAATACTCTCTAAAACTTCAGCTCAGTTCTCACTGTAGAGAAACACTTTAATCGTCGCCATTTTGTGCTGATGTTAGTTTAAACCGAATTATGGAGATATTCTACTTTAATGCCAAACCTGGTTAGATTCTATAACTCTGTGCATATACTTTAGTGGACAAACACATTTAATCAACGGCAGCAAAGTCAACGAGAGAGTTGCTAATAATTATAATCGTGGTTTGATCTTAATCTTTAATTTCCCGTAGACGGGGTCAACCCGACTCCCGAAAACGCTGAAAATAGACAAAAGCCCAATCTCCCGAAAACAGTTTTCTAGAAAGCGGCCGATCTATTTAAAGTTAAATTGTAACAATGACAAAGACCTAGCGTGGTCTTGATGTATATCGATGTATACTATTCAAATGTTTATTTTGTTAATTATGTTCATTCAAGTCGACATTACTATAGAATCGGGGACTGCTAGTTACGGTATATTTAGGACGACACTAACCCTAACTCTGACCCGGTTAGACTCTAACGACGCGTAACAACGACGAATAACCTCAACGTAACCGACATGGACTAGAAAACGTTACGTCGTGAGGGTCGGTTAGGGTCAGGGTTAGGGTTAGTGTCGTCAATAAAAGAGAGATAAAAAGTCCAGCGGTGCTTAATAGGGAAGAAAGGCATAGAAATTTATTCTGGTGAAGTATTTGCCGGAAGTTCTTTATTCCAGCCAATGAGAGTATGCCAGAAGATACCATAAATTATATTCTATCTCTACGAAATTAGCGGCCCCCGATTCTATAGTAATGACGGAAAGTCATTCGGATGAACATCAGACCACTAGATGTCGTTAGACTTCAGTTCCTTGTCGTGCATCGCTCTTTTTAACTTGTTCTTTGTAACTCGTATAAACGTCTACAAGCGTAAATAAGGTAAAAGGTTATGTTAGCGTATTGATTATTCCCCGTTGTACATGTAGCATTATTATTTGTCATCAATCCAACTTCTACTTTGGCAGGAATCCTTCCAATCGATCCTGCTTCCATTAGGCCAAAATTCGTTTCAATTCAGCTTCTTTTTAAGCAGGAATTATTTGTATCAATACAACTTTTATTTAATTAAGAAATATTTTCTATCAATTCAGCTTCTATTTAACCTAAGCAAGATTCTTTTCATTTAAAAAAGATTATTTTCATCAGTGCAACTTGTGTTTGACCAGAACTGAAACCCATGCAATGGTCATAATAAAATCAACCGAACGGAGAGAACGCGAGCCCAGGGCACTGAGGGAGGGGCTACAAAACCCGATAAGGTGGCAGGAGCGAGACCTAGAAGGCAGCACCAAACTAAGGCAGCTATCCTATACTCAATTCGCTGCCTAAGGGGGAGCCAGTGAAGATTGTCACGCATATAGCTGGAGATGTGGTCGAATTTGGGTATGCGGCCAATACAGCGGCTGCAGAGCGTAAGACGCTATCCCGACAGCTCAGTCGGGCAGCCGGGAGGCCAGCATAGAGAGAGCAGCAGTAGTCAAGTCTGATTAGAATGGACAAGAGTAGCAGTAGCGGTAGGACTTTGGCGAGCGAGCGATAGTGCTTAATTGGCGATCTATTGTTAGCCGACACTTTGTGGCCTCCACGACCAATTACGTCGACATTTAACTAATGTCCTAATTAGATATATTTTCATCCGTACCTTTAGTTCCTGTTTAACGACGCTGAGGCATAAATGACATAATCAGCGTCGCCCTTTTTAGTGAGGCCTCAGACTGGCACCACCCGATGGTAGGTGCTTTTCATTAATCATCACGATTTTTTAACCAACAAGGACCGTTAGCGTCGGCCTTACCTTACGACTTAAGAAAGACTGGGAGTTGCACTAGCAATTAGTGGTAGCCTAGTAGTTTTAGTTTGACGACATCGTGTGATAAATTTTTATTAGCGTCGCCCTCTTCCTTCATCAACGCTTGAGACTGGCACTGACTGGCACCATAGGGCACGGACGTGCAGTGGCGGAGTTAAATAATTAATTGCCCTAGCAATTAAACGCATTTGATGAATTTATAGCGAATACTGTATTTTCCGTTGTTTAGCGACATCCTGTGGCGTAATTGATCAGCGTCGCCCTTTGTGTGAATCTCTGAATAACGTAATTTCTAATTAAAATATTAATTAAATATATATATTTTCAGCGGTAGCTGTAGTTGCTGTGCACAGACGATAAGATAGAGAAGAGAGATAATCACCGTCACCCTCCTTTATTGAGACTGACACCACCCGAGTGTTCGGCAGTGGTCGAGATTTTCCTTTTATTTACACGTGGCTTGACGACGCTGTGTCACAGCCTAATTGATCAGCGTCGCCCTCCTCCTTTATCCTGGTTTAGGACTGGCATTGTCAGATTGTTGTCAGTTATCCGTTTTTTCTCGCCACTTGTGGATGTTACGTCGATTTTCTCTTCGAGTTGAACAGTATCCTGGATGGTTCTAGCGATTAAACGCAGTACTTTCTGTCGAATTTCTGTCTTCCAATGCTGCCATAAGATGTCGTTAAACTCTCGATCCATGCCCTAATTAAACGATACTAATAATAATAATACGATATCAACAGTTTGGCGACATCTTGTGGCATGACCTGGAGTCAACGTCGATGGGAAAATCGTCTAGAGCTTCAGCGCAGCACAATAATAATGGCCACCGAAGAACTAACGTCGTAGGCTATACATAACAAGGACGATGGGCGTTGCTCAGCAAGATCTAGGAAAATTGATATAGCATAGGATGAGAGTTTGTTAATGTATATATACGACTTGCCCAGGGAAGGGATTAACCCCTTCCCTGGGCAAGTCGTATATATACGTCCAAAAACAAGCTATAAGCATATAAATTCCCCAGGGAAGGGGTGTCTGTTTGTGTTTTAATAGTGCTCTGAATGCAGTAATGACCAAAAAGTTGTTAATGAATCGCGTATAACTTTCTCTTCCTAATAGTGGGCCTATTAGCCTGTTTAAATATCAACCCTTCGTTGAGCTAATTAAAGACACAATTAAGAAGGCTGTTTTACGCCCAAGTAATTTCTGTCGAATTTCTGTCTTCCAATGTTGCCATAAGATGTCGTTAAACTCTCGATCCATGCCCTAATTAAACGATACTAATAATAATAATACGATATCAACAGTTTGGCGACATCTTGTGGCATGACCTGGAGTCAACGTCGATGGGAAAATCGTCTAGAGCTTCAGCGCAGCACAATAATAATGGCCACCGAAGAACTAACGTCGTAGGCTATACATAACAAGGACGATGGGCGTTGCTCAGCAAGATCTAGGAAAATCTAAAGCCATTAATTCTCTGTTACTGATTAAATATGCGCTGTCCATAATAATTATAATTAAATGTGCACCCAGGCCCCATGGAACGCCACGAACGAGGCGATTTAATCTTTCATATAAACACTAACGTTCTTTAAAGAGGTGTGCAAATTTTCAGAAGTTTCTATTAAAGTTAAAGACAAACAATCGACCTCTAGTAAGTAAGTATATTCTTTATTTAAAAAATAAAGAATATAAAAATAGTGAGCGCTATTTAATTAAAACCACCTAGAAATCCATACTCAAGCATTCCGGGCGTGTTATTCCCATGTTGCAAACTGGATCCATTTCTGTAATGTGTTACAAATTCTCCATAAGTCTAAAAAAGCGCGAAAAACCTCCCCTAGCGACAGATAGTCTATAGTTAACATACGATGAAATTAATTATCGAAATATCGACTATCTTTCATACAACTACATCAATAAACCACCTGTTTGACAAGGGCAAGCCATCTTGCCGAGCAACTGCTACATAGCAACGCCCGGCAACCGCAGTTAACGGCATATAACGAATACGAATAATTAGAGTAAAAAATCAAATTCCACTGTAGTCTAATGGCGACTCTCTCATTATTGCAAAATCGACGTTAACAGTCCTTGGCGTTCTCAAAATGTTGCATTGCAATAGTTAATAGAGCGCTCGTCTTAAACACCGTTTACACGCTTTCTTCAGATGCTATAAAATGAGGAACTACTTTAACCTTTCGATTACGTAGGTCTTCTCTAATAAGGCAATGTCGAAGTCAATGGCCCTTGGCGGACACAAGAAGTCGTTAAACAATGGATAATACGGTGTTCCTCTTCGACACCTTAAACGCGCATTCTCTCGATGCTATAAATTCTGCCAATGCGTCCCAAGAAAACGCTTCTGTCATTCTGCCTCAGTGCAAAACTTATTCATACTTCGTTAAATATCTTCTTGATGTTAGAGCAGTATTTCTGGCAAACAGGTCAAGTTCCAAGTGGCAAATGAGTACTTCAGGAGTGGAAATAACGTCGCTATTTCAACTGAAATGTCATAAAACCAAACCATCCTAAACTAACTGCTAGCTATAAATCTTGACACTCAACAATTCTGCCAATGCGTTTAATAAGAGCTGCGAAGAGCTGTAATATGCCAAAAATAATCTTTGTCGGCGGAAACGGCCTATGTGGTCATAAGCTGCCGTTAAACTGTGGATCCAATCCAATAAGAGCTGTCAGTAATGAGCTGTAATATGCCAAAAATAATCTTTGTCGGCGGCAACCGGCCTATGTTGTCATAAGCTGCCGTTAAACTGAGGATCCATCCAACAAGAGCTGTAAGAGCTGTTATATGCCAAAAACAAATCTTTGTCGGCGGCTACGGCCTATGTTGTCATAAGCTGCCGTTAAACTGTGGATCCAATCCAATCGCTAGACTCCGCCACTGTTTGCACTCTGACAGTGCCAGTCCCAAACCTGGATGAAGGAGGAGGGCGACGTTAATGATCTTTGTTATCACACAGTGTCGTTAAACTGAAACTACTACTACTAATCGCTAGACCTATCTCGAATAATTCTTGGTCATAGCTTAAGATCGACGTCAGCGGTGGCCGCAGAATGTAGATAAGCAACGGATAAATGTCTTTCATCGGTCATTGGATAGTGGCGCATAATAAATGCGCAAAAATAAATAATAGTAATGGAGCTTGAATGCAGAGTTGGTTGAGTTTTAGTTGATTCTTGAATGGTATTTGGAATAGGTTTACATTTAGAATGGTTCTCGGATGTTTTAAGATGCACCTTGGGGGGCCTGATAGCGCATTGGATAACACACTGGCATTGAGAGCGAGATGTACCGAATTCGAGTCCCGTAGACAGACATGCTTTGTAGGCTGCTATTGGCGCCGTGTATTGCAGGTTGTCTGTTCTGTTAGTATTTAAGATTTATGTCTTCTGTCATTTGTGTTCTTGTGAATTGTTTAAATTGCATAACTGTACACTGTGACCATTTAGACTAGATCAATGAATGGTTTTAGGGCAAAAATCATGATTGGACGGAAAGCTACGACTCGAACTCAGCTTCATGCCGTCGGCTCCTGCGACCTCCATCTCCTGAGGCGACTTCTGGAAGTGCTTGGCTCGTCTCTCGGCGTCACTGATGGCCGACTCTCGCTGCTTCTTGACGGTTCGGACGTTGCTGGACAACTGGTCAGCTTCCGCCTTGTCCAGACAGCTGACCACGGTCATTCGAGGATTGTGGATTGCAGCGACGTCTAGCGGCGTGTTGAAGTTGTTGTCGAGTGACCAGATGTTGACCCCGAATGCGACGAGAAATACCACGCAGCCCACGTGACCATTTCCAGCCGAATGATGTAGCGCCGTTCGACCGAAGTAATCGCATCGATTTACACTGGCGCTAGAAAAACAATCGTAATAACGAAACTGGCGTGGCGCAAAATTGAAACGGGAGTTACACCCATTGAAGCGTGTAGATGTAGTAAAGAATCTCAACCTATAAATTCATTGCAGACTGAACATGGTCCAAGCTATATATTTTACGATCGACACTCGAAAAATCCTTTACGATACCAATGATTCCAAGTTAAACCACTCGTGGTATTTATTCCATTTCAGCTGGTAATGCTTAGTCTAGCCCGTCGTTTTACCCCTCTCAACTAATAACTTCAAACCACACTCTATTCACTTCACCCCTCCAAACAAGAAACTCTGAACCAACCCAGAAACCTAACCCCCCTCTAAGGTAGGCCTACTAAATATTTCTAAACCTCTGTCACTCAACCACTAGCAAATACTAACTCTACAGTATCCTTCTCCACAGGTATCTTCAACGCCTCCACGTGACCCGATGCAGTTGTCTACATGGCCAGAGGTCATGCCCTTGTCGTCCGATCGGTCATAGTCCTTCGAATGGGCTCTCGTATCTCCCTTTCTTGCAGCATCGTGGAATCTCTCAACTGATGACATTACAACCGAACGAAAGAAAACTGTAAAGTAAATCCGATTAAAAGATATTCAGCAGTTCTGCATATAAAATGCATAGCTCAGATAGACAAATGGAGAGACAGACAGGTAGACCGACAGACATATAGACAGGCAGACATACAGTGACTGAAGCAGAGATATAGAATGTCAACCAGGCAGGAAGACAGACAGCCGGCAGACAGTCTGCTTCTAGAAGCCCCACTTTGTTTCCTCCTCTTCCCATTATCTCTCCCTCCGCTCGAGTGCCTGCTACAGAACTTAATAGGGCGCTGTATAAATATGGTAAGGTAAGGAGACGTCAACGGCCTTGAAAGCCGTAAGATGTCGCTAAACTCTAGACTCGTTAGGCACCTTTAACACTATCAGCTGACGATATAAATTCAGCGACTGCTGCTTAGCGTTTTGTTAATACTTTAACTTGCGAAGTAAATTATTCCCATTAAGAACTGTTCAAAATTACAAACACCTCTTTTAAGAGTGATATTCGCTCTATAAGTAAAAGCAGAAGAGCATGATGATCTTCAGTGAGCTCTGCTGTCGCAATATAGGAACGCTGAGAACTGCTCATGCAAAATTTCTGTCGACGTCAACGGCCTTGGTAGCGATAAGATCCAGTAAAACTCTTCATCCATAATCTCAACAGTCTTTACTGCATGTAATGTAAAAATTTAATCGACTTTAAAGGCTCAGTACCTTTTTCTACTCTAGGTGTTCTCGCACTGTGAGCGCTACTGAATGGCCACTGCCGTGAACGACGCTATATAAATTAATACAATACAGACATACATACACAAAATACAACACAATACATGCGTCCATGCAAAGGTAACACTCCAAGACGTTGCTTTCGGTGGGAGTGGATTGCCAGTTTCTCCCCTTCCACTAAATTGTGAAAACTCTCTCCCTGTGTCTGTCCGTTCTGCTTAGACTTACCTCTTTCAAATTGCTTATATAGACTGCTCCATATGCTGCACCATAGAATACCTCTCTGTCTTATTGGACTGATCTTCTAGAAATTGATCTGATTATGAATTGGATTCTGGTGCGCCATCGGTTGATGCTTTATGCATTAGAAACAGGCGCTATAGAAGTTTTTAATTTAATGGCGTTCATAATCCTTACTCAAATCGGGGTTTGATAATCAATTTGTTTATGAAGTCATTCTTGCTAACGGTATGAAAAAGTATCATGGTACCCAGTCTAAAAATGAACAAAATCAACTTAGCACATAATCCATTTCTGCATCGTTAGTCTTCTAATGTAATGACTTCTATCATAATGCATAAGACCTCAATCGAAATGGATGCCGATAATCGTAAAGACATTTCGTAGATTCTGTTTAACGATGCTGTGTCAAAATAAGGGTGTTTGACGTCGCCCTTCTCTTTGATCCAAGCTTAGGACTGGTAACACTCGATCATAAAGCGCCACTTGAAAGCCAAGCGCAGGGAGTTGTAGGTTAGCATTTCCCGTTGTTTATCAACAGCTTGTGGCTGCCACGGTCCGTTAACGTCATCCTCATCGTTGCATATGGAATCTACCGATAAAACGCATTGGCTGCATTTATAGCATCTGAAGGCAGCGATTTAAAGGTTGCTAAGAGGTAAAACATTTCGTAGTTTCTGATTAACGGCGGTTTGTCGTAATAAGGGTGTTTAACGTCGCCTTCCTCCTAGGCTTAGGACTGGTACCATTCGATGCTGTTTTATGATAGTCTACAAGTTGAATAGTGTTCTGACGATTAAACGCTTTTTGCAGAATTTATAGTTGGTTGGTTGGTTGCTGTTTAGCTGCTAGGTGCTATAACAAAGAAAATTGTTCTCTGCCCCTCCTTTTCCCAGGCTTGGAACTGGCACTGCCATAACACAAGCAGTGGTGGAGTTAAGAATTTATAGTCTGAAGGAAACGTTTAATGGTGTCCATCATTAATGTTAAGCAACTGTTTGTGTCCGCCAACGACCGTTAACTTCAGACTTACTACATGAGAAATGTATATTTGATCCACTGGCAATTTAACGCATTTTGTCAATTTATAGAGATTGACGAATGCATGTTCAAGGTGTCCAAGACGAGCACTGCTAAATCTGCCAAGGTGCATCACGTCGATTCGTCGACCATTAACTTGTATTCTAATAAGGTATAATATTATTTACATCCGTAGAAGTAGTTCTCATTCTGGAAATGGATTCAGTTACTGCCGCTATTTCCAATGAATCAGAAATCAAAGACTCAACATTCATAAGGGAGGTTGCTTCGTGAAGAGCCATGCTTCTCCGTGGACTTTATAATATTTCATGCTGTACATGTAAGTAACCTTCATTGTGTTGGTGTCTAAGCTACAAGGTATCAACCGATTGCTCACCAAATTCAAATCGCATTCAGGTCAACAACCTGGAGATCAGTCCGTTAAGACTGATGGAGAATAAGCGCTTTTATATTGAGCTGTATTATGTCATCCGAACTATGAGACCTTATCAGAACAATTTCTATCGACATCAACGGCCTTTTTTGCCACAAGATGTCGTTTAACCCTCGGGCTACCAAGAAGGGGGGGTGGTTGCCACCCCCCCCCTAGGTTTTATTCATTTCAAACTTGTTCCGTATGGAATAAAAATTTGACCTTTTAGGTAGCTGTAGGGGGTTCATTTACACACGTTTTGACGTAAAATGTGAGATGATATCTCACACCGTTCAAAAGTTATAGCCAATATACCCGAGGTACCAGGGGAAGTGGATACCACCCCCTAGACTTTCGACTATATCTTATCCGTCATTTAATATTAAGAGACGCAAATTATACCATTCTATAGAGGGAATGTGGGGCTACATATCTATGGTCACTGAGTTGACCTGTGATAACCGGAAGTGCTCAAAATAAATAATAATACGCGTAATATGAGTGAAAAATGGCTGAATGGAAGGACTCCCCCTTAGTTTTTTGTCTGTAGCATATTCATTTGTTTTCCTGGAAGAGAAACAAAGATACCATTCTTTAGAGGGAATGCAGGGCTTCATTTGCATACCTACATCTTTGTCTTTTGAATACCGGAAGTGATCAAAATAAATAATAATACGCGTAATCTGTGTGAAAATGGCTGAATACAGCATTACAACGTAAACCGATATATATGTATGGATATATATGTATGAATGTACATTTATACTATATAAACATGTGTAGGGATGATTTTGTGTATCTTTTATACATGGATTAGTTTTAAACACACATAATCTTATATTTGTTTATCCAAAAAGTACAAAATGTACGCAATAATATACAATATTGCTAATTAAGGGTTCCGTTGTTAAAAGTGATGTAATTTCGAGGTGCATTCACATAATGTACATCTAAATACACCATTCTGTGCAGAAATGAATGCTGAATCCATTGCTATATTACAAGTTATGATATGTAAAACCAAACACGAAATCCAGGGGGTGGTAACCACCCCCCCCTTGGTAGTCCGTGTTACAAAAAAAGCTTGGTAGCCCTAGGGTTAATATATGGATCCTATCCTTAATCTGAAAAAGTCTTAGTTAACAATGAAATAACGCAAGCGACTGAGCAGAATGAATAGATAAAACAGGAAGGGAGTTCCTAAATCTACATCAAGCAACCGAATAGTCTCGTTCATCAAAAACAGTTCTAGTGTTAGGTATGACCAGAGAGAGATAATGGGATGACTTCGTTGAATAACGATGAGTCTGGGGAGTGAGGACCGATCAGAAGTATTGCGGTTGCATAGAGTTTATTGACTTTGTGTTATAAGAGTTACGTATAAAGGTAATATGACAAATTATTAAATCTGCTTTGAAGAGCTTAGAGGAATACTGCTGGAACGCGAATGACGAATTTATATAATCGATGAAAGCGTATTAAAGGTGTCCAAGTAGACAATAGCATTTTACAGCTCTTTTCGCCACCTGGCCACCAGAGTTCTATGTTTTATAAATTATGTGCCCCAGTTTGAACTCGTTCAATAATGGTAGGTCTGGGCAATGAAAATGGATCGAAAGTCTTGTGGTTGGCCAGAGTTCGATGTTTTATAAACTATGAGCTCCGATTTTACACAAATTCTTACTTGAACAGGAATCCCATGCAAAGAATATCGCATACTGGGTAAAAGATGATTTAGTTGCCGTGATCTTCTCACTGGGGGTGGGGGTTAGTGTACGCCCCATATCTGCGGTCGCTATGGAATGTGGAGCGCACATTTTGAAAGAAATGTCTGCCGTGACCGAGATTTGAACTCCTGACCTGTCAGCATTCTAACCGCTACACCATAGTTCACACCGTTTACAAGGTATAACCGATGTTCATACCATTCCAACATACTCAAAACAATTCGGAAGCACCCATAATTGTGGGTTTCTGTTGCCGTAGAAAGAACCGTCGCCATTGTTTATTCTTGCGATAAACAAGATAATGATTCTAGAGAAGTCTTGTCACAGCAAACTTCTTTCACGTCTTCCATTTGTTGTTGATCCTGTGGTGGTTGTCTTTCTACGACTTCTTTCTGTTTCAGGACGAGGAGTATGACATACATCTTACGAATTGTTATCCATTTCGATCATCCAACTGGGTTCTTTGATCTTACAACTGCCTTTATTCTCGCTATCTACAACACTACTAGATATATTTACATTAATAGGAATTTTTAATTATCTTTTGTTTAAATATTTTTGAGCTCTTTGTGTCTTTGAACTACAAAATATAAATTCTGATATACATGTAGATCTTGTTAATAATATCTGATAGATTTGATAAGTTAGTTGCATCTTACGATAAAGCGTAACTGACTTATTCATAATATCCGTCGAGATTGTTTTAAAGGTGTCTAAAAAGAGCATTACATAATAAAGCGTTTAACGCGATCCAGCGATCTCATGAGCCGTTGACGTCGACCATAACGCACCTCACACAATATATTGATAAAATGTCCAGCATTTGACAACATGGTTTTATTATTTTATTACTTAATGTTATTTATTTAGCGCCACTCCATATAATCAGAGGCGCTCTCTACACAAAACAGAACGATTTTAAAAGCCTTAAAGAACAGAAATATTGCGAGTAGCGAAACAGTGATTTTGAACTCCAGATCTCTCGGTTGATAGTCAACCAATAGACCAATAGACCATAGCGCAACCCAGTTGCTAGTTACAACGTAAATTCGATGTTAATACCATAAATATCCAATGTTACCCAACTGGTTTGCTTTGGAGGATAGTATCCACTGTTTAGTTAATCGTTGTGGATTCAAGGGCCGTTGACGTCATCGATACTGTCTACATTCAACACAACGAAATGGATTTGGGATCTATCTCTGAAGTGGTGTCAGTTTAACGACTCTGTGCGATAACAAAGATTATTAGCGTCGCCTTCCTCCTTTCTCAAGGCTTGGGACTGGCATTTGTCAGAGTATGAACAGTGACGGAGTTGATCCATCGTTGTATATGTATCCAGAGTTTAACGATGGCATATGCAAACAAAGGATGTTGTCGTCAAAAAAAAAGAGCTGTAATCTGCCAAAACTAATTTTTGTCGGCGGCAACGGCCTATGTTGTCATAAGCTGCCGTTAAACTGTGGATCCAATCCAATCGCTAGGTGTAGCCGGCTCTCGCACTCTTTGGGAAGGTCGACGTTAACGGTCGTTGGCGACCACAAAATGACGATAAACATCGGAAAAATCTGCCTACCGTCTGTTGGTGCCAGTCTAAAGGCTGGAATAAAGGAGGAGGGCGACGCTGATAACTTACGCTGTGACAGAGCCGTTATACTACATGTACGACGTACGTAGGCCTATACATTAATTAAACTTATCATATTTTAATTAATTGATAATGAATAATAATAATATTTTAATTAATAATAATAATAATTAATAATAATAATAATAATATTTTAATTAATTGATAATGAACCGCTGATGAAGCTTGTGTTCTACGGTTTGAAGGTTTGATATAATAGTTATACATGTATGTCTCGTGAGGTGTTGACGCGATTCTCACCTTTTCGATTTTGTTTTGACTGAGCTCCGAAGAATAATCTCGTTCTCGCCGCTTTTCTGGTTTTGGCGCTGGATAAATCTCGAGATGACGTGTATTCTGGCAAGGTTAATTTGGCGTCAATGGCCTTCAAAGCCGTAAGATTTCGCTAAACAATGGATAATGCGACTGTATCGTTAGACGCTTTTAAAAGACCTTATGCCGGTGGTATAAATTCAGCAATTGCGTTACGTCACCGAATTGATGATATTTTGGACGTTGCACGATGAACTCAAATTGAAAGGCTTTGTTAGTCAAACGTATCATTAAAACACTGGTTGCAAAATTACTAAAGCACCACTCCTTGCTTTCTGTCTCCTGAGGTTATGACCCGATTCTGACCTTCAATGATTGCCTATCAATTCTGTGTTCACTGAGCTCCTGTGAATAATCTCGTTCCCGCGATTTAGCTTACTTTGGGCGCTGTATAAATATCGAGATTCCTTTTATTCTGGTAAGGTAAATTCGACATCAAGGGCCTTGAGAGCCGTGAGATATCGCTAAACAATGGATAATGCGATTGCCCTGTTAACACCTTTAAAACGCTCACAACCGATGCTATATCCGTCAAAGGCATTTAGTTGTTAATTGCTATATCCTATCCTAAAAGATAAATGTAATAGTTACAAATCAGAATTTAATTTAAAATCTCTGCTTGATACAGGATGTTTGCAGAGTACAGTATATAATCTAATTAAAATCATTAATTAAAGGAAATATACTATAATTATTCTCAAGAATATCATTATCATATCAAATCATCTATTACAAAATGACGATAAAGCCCCGGGTTCGCTTCCCGGTCGGGTCGGATTATCAGAGATTAATTTCTCGGATCTTTACTGCGGGTGGCTCGGTCGCATTATAAACGTGGAGTACAATACAACACACAATACAACACATCACAATACAACTGAGGCGCGGTGGTGTAGGGGTATGTTCGGTGCCTTGCAGCTGGAGGGTTGCGGGTTCGAATCCACCTCAAAGTCGCCGCGTAGGGACCCTGGGCAAGTCCTTCACTCGCAATTGCTCATGCGCTTCGGCGTGAAACTCCGATTCAGCGTTCGCGCAGTAGTCGGGAGCGCCTCTGAATGGGAAATCTGGTTGGGGCGCTATAACAAGTGTTCAAATACAATACAATACAATATAGCTGAACACATTGCTTGTGATTAAAATACCTATTAAAACAAAACAAGTGTGCTTATATGTGTGCATAAGGGTCATTTGATTATGATGATTAATAATTTTATTACATCTTGTAATAATATTGCATTATTATATACAGTAAAAGAAAATGTTGAATGAAATGTTTAATTAAGTTATCCTGTTATGTAAATAACTGTTTATGTGCTGAAATTCTGTTTGCAAATAGCATTGCGTGTTATTATAGAAAACTTAGAAATACTGTAAATAAATTTGTAAACATATTTGAAAAGAGCTGATATAGCCAAAAAAGAGCTGAAATAGCCAAAAAAGAGCTGAAATAGCCAAAAAAAAGCTGAAATAACAAAAAAAAGAGCTGAAATAGCCAAAAAAAAAAAAAAAAAAACAGAAAAAAGAAAAGAAAAAAATATATAGAATTGAAATAAAAAGAGCCAATGGGCCAAACAGAAAGGAAATACTATAGAAACACAAAGACGTCAACGGCCATAGTAGCCAAAGGATGTCGTTAAACAAATGGAATCATCATCATCATTGTTAATTGCTTTGAACGATACTCAGTATAAACAGGAGAAATGCATAAAAGTAACTAATGTAGACGGCAACGACCTTTTATGCCATAAGATGTCGTTTAACTCTCAATGGTAATTTATTAATTAAATTGATTAAATCTTGTTAATTTCATCGCCAGATCCCTCCCTGTGCTCTCGTAACGCAAGGTGGATCTCAAACTTCCCACATAGGCCGCAAGATAGCTAGCGCTAAAAACTATACTATACGTGAATCAATGTTTACTTACTAAAATATTGCTCAGTAAGAAAAAAAAGAAGAAGTAAGTTTGACTAGCCTGATCATCTTAACTGCCTATCGATTCTGTTTTGACTGAGCGCCTGTGTTTATCTTGTACCCTCTAATATAGTGTCGAAGGCGCTGTATAAATTTCAAGATTACGTTTGCGACGTATGCATCCATACACTAAACTGGTAAGGCAAGATCAACGTTACCGGTCATGAAAACCGTAAGATATCTTTATACAATGGATAATCCGATTGTGTCGTTAAACACCTTTAACACATTATCTATGGCATTTCAGCAGTTGTCTGTAACTAATAAATGGCTAAAGACACTATTGGGAACATAACCAAGATAATATTTTACCATTTTTTACCATATTTTACCAATTCGACCGGTAAAAAATCCGGATTTTTTACCGCAAAAATATTGTACCGGTAAATTTACATCACTAGTTGCAGGTCAAATTATAAAAGTATTATAATTCAACGTGTTGCTGTTATTTACCTATTTTAATTTTAGGGAGAAATGTATAAAATTTTCTAATTTCGACGGCAACTACCTTTGATACCATAAGATGTCATTTAACTCTCAATGGTAATTTTTTGCTTAAATTAATTAAATTCAGTTAATTTCATCGCCAGGTCCCTCCCTAGTGCTCTCGTAACGCGAGCTGGATCTCAACTTTCCCAGAGAGACCGCAAGACAGCGATTGCTAAAAGCTATACTACGTGAATCAATGTTTACTTACTAAAATATTGCTCAGTAAGAAAAAAAGAAGTAAGTTGACTAGCTGATCATCCTAACTGCCTATCGATTCTGTTTTGACTGAGCGCCTGTGATTATCTTGTACCCTCTAATATACTTTAGAAGGCGCTGTATAAATTTCAAGATTAGCCTACGTTTACGATGCATGCATCCATACATTAAACTGGTAAGGCAAGATCAACGTTACCGGTCATGAAAACCGTCAGTTATCTTTATACAATGGATAATCCGATTGTGTCGTTAAACACCTTTAAAACGTTTCCTGCCGGCGATATAAATTCAGAAACTGCGTTTCTTCGTCTAGGCTATGTGAGTTTTGTCAATCATTGTAAGGTGAACTCAATTTGAAAGACTTTCGCAAACTTAACAGTTAAATACTGTTTGCTACTAATGGTAATCTCAAAATTCATCAAGCGCCACCCACTTAGCTGCTGAGCGCAGGGCACCAGCCTATTCACGAGCGCTGGGTCGTTTCAGAGGAGCTGTTAAAAGAAATCTCTTGTCTCATAATTATCTCGGTGACTTTGACGAAGACTGGTCATCTTAACCTGACAATCGATTCTGTGTTGACTGTCACGCGCTGGAGTCGCTGCCTAATGAAATCTTTTATCACAATGTATGAATCCGGACATTTAATGTCTCAGTTGATCCAACCGAACCTGATCACTGCCTGCCTATCGATGTTGTTTTGACTGAGCGCCTGTGAATAAGATCGTTACCACGAACTTAGCATACTGCGGGCGCTGTATAAATCTTGCCATTACAATCGTATTACTCTCTTCTGTTAATGTAAGGTCGTCACCGGTCGTAGAAACCGTACAACGTAGCTTAACACGGGAAATGCGATTGTCTCGTTAGACCCCTTTAAAATGGTCTGAACCAAAAGTATAAATAAAATAACTGCATTTAATCGTTATATTTAGGCTGTAGTATGCCAAAAAATAATCTTTGTCGGCGGCAACGGCCTATGTTGTCATAAGCTGCCGTTAAACTGTGGATCCAATCCAATCGTTAATAGATGTAACAACAGTTAAGCAACTTCGTTTATTGTAAGGTGAAGTTGACTTGATGGCCAAATATAACACGCAGAAGTTACTAAATTGCACCTAACGTATACTATACGTGCACATACATAATACAGACCCACATGCATGCACATATCTATGTATATGTAGGTGTGTGTCCCTTACACCTGTACAAGGACTCGGCAGAACGTGCGCTTCTCAGTCGTTGGCCTCTCAGACGGGAACGAACTCCCATTGGCGCCACGTTTGCTATTCGCGGTTCATTCTGAAAACGTCCTGTTCTAACCTCAAAACTGTCCTTTTTAGCCCTTTTGGGATCGGGAACAAAAATGCTTCGAAAGTAACCAGAAAAATCGAACTCTAGTAACCGCAATTTCACAACAGCAGCCTGAATTCATTATTCACATATTACTATGGCTTTATTACCTCACTGGAAATTGTTTCCATTCCTATAATGTGTTAGAAATTCTAAGTCTTCAGACTTAAAAACGACCCCTAGCCACCGACTGTCTAGCGTTAACAAACGATGAAATAAGAGTCGTAATACTAAGAAATGCGTCAGCTGTCTTTCATACAACTCTATCACCAACCACCTGCTTGACAAACACGCGCCATCCTGTCGAGAAACTGCTACATTGCAACGCCCAGCAACTGCTATTATAAGGGATATAAGAAACACGAATGATTAGTCAGAATAAAATGGTCCTTAATAATTATTACAATGGAAGCTTCGTAATGTGCCAATTCCAGATATCTCTGTGAACTATGTAATATTCAGTGAGGTAACTTCTATAGCCGCTGTGTCGTAACAAATATGATTAGCGTCGCCCTCCTCCTTTCTCCGGGCTTCGGACTGGCACAACCGCAGATAGGGTAGTGGCGAGGTTCAATGATTTTTATCATTGTTTAAGCTGAACCTTGGGATTCCAAGACCGTTGACGTTGAACTCGCCTTACATTCAATCTGAGGCCAGCACGTGATTAACCTGACGATAAAACGAGTTTTCCTTATTTATAGCCTCTGAAGGAAGTATTGTAAAGGTGTTTAAGATCAGACCTGTATCATTCATTGTTAAGCGACACCTTGTGGCTGCCAGGGCCAATAATGTCGATCTCTCTTTTAGTAATTTCCTTAATATGTTGCTATTAGTTAAACGACGCTGTGTCATAACAAAGATGGTTAACGCCGCCTTAATCTTTATTCCAGCCTTCGTAGTGGCATAACCCGTGGGTATAAATTTATTTAGTTGTTTACCGACAGTTTGCGGCCGTTAACGTCGACCGTAATCTATATAATAGTGGAGGGAAACTTTATCCTCCAGCTCATTCAGGCGACAAATAAATCCAGCAATAGAACGCGATTGGCGAACTATATATTTATAAACGGTGAGTCATTAAAAAAGTATCCCTGCATAATTTAATATAATTCACGAAGATAGGCCTCATCATCAGCTTTAATGAAATTTCAGAATAATGACGCTGATGGTTTAACCAAGAGCTATGTAAATTATTTCGTATAACAATTCGGACCAGCCTAAACTATAAATAATTATACGTCACGACAAAATGGTTTTCACCGAAGAAGATAAACGGCATCGGGAAATCCACCGTGGCTGTTGTTTAGTTGACGTCGTCGGGTTTTATAGCTGTGCAGTTTTTTCTTTGTTTTTTTGGTACAATTATTCAGTGCATTAATGATGCATTAAGAGCGCTTTACATTATGGGACCCTTGATACAAGTGCAGTTTACACTACAGTACTTGCAGTTTACAGTACAAATTGAAGTTTGCATCAATTTGCAGTTTGTATTAATGGCATTTATCATTAGTACAGCTTACTTTTATTCCAACTTACACTTAATGCAACCAACATTAATTGCAATTTGCATTAAATGTAGTTTAAATGAAATGCAGTTTACATTTATTCCATTTTGCATTATTTGAAGTCCACGTTAAGAGTGAGATATGTACTAAAACGGTAGTCCAAAACTGCCAAGACTTAACCACTTGCTGAACTGTCTGCCTAGATACCAGAGGTTCAAATCCTCTCCAGAAATTTGTGTTGGGATTTCTGCTCCACCCGGGCCCCCTAGCCAACTCCGCCGTAATGAGTACGCTGACCATAATGTTTCCTTGTAAAGATGAAACGGCGAGAAAGTACTGGCTACTATCCCTCGAAATACTCATTTGCTCAATTGTTCATTAGTTCACTTGTTCATTGGTTCATTGGTTCATTGGTTCATTTTTCATTTGTGCATTAGTTCATTTTTTTCATTTGTTCATTAGTTCATTTTTTCATTTGTGCAATAGTTCATTTCTCCATAATTATGTTCATTTGATTATTGATTCGTTTGTTCATGCGCTCAATTGTTAATTTGTTCCTTTGTTCATCGTTCATTTATTCATTCATTGCTTCATTCACTCTTTGATATGTTCATTGATTGATTGATCGATCGATTGATTGATTGATTCATTCATTACTTCATTCATTACTTCGTTTGTTCATTTGTTCAATAGTTCATTTATTCATCTGTTCATTTGCTCAATCATGTAGAGTTTTAACCAAGCAGTAGAGGTTTAATGTCATATACACGGCGATTTAATCCTCCCATTTCTCCTTCTCCACCTCCTCCATTTCCTCCGCCCTCTCCTCCTCCTTTTTGTTATCATCTTCTCCTCCTCCCATCCTCCTCTGTTTCATATCGCTTTCCTCCTCCTCTGTTTTCTTCGCCACTCCTCCTTATCATAAAATATTCCTCCTTTCCCATCGCCCCTCCTCCTCCTCCTCCTCATTCTCCACTTTCTCCTCTTTCTCCTCTTTCTCCTCTTTCTGCTCCTCCTGCTCCTCCTGCTCCTCCTCCTGCTCTTCCTCCTCGTCCTCGTCCTCCTCTTCCTCGTACTCTCGTCGTCCTCCTCCTCCTCCTTTTTCGTCTAATTTTTCTTCTTCTTTTTCCTTTCCTCCGCGACTTTTTGCCAACCAGCCATCTGTTGTCGGGAATAGTGAAGACATTTCGTAGATTATGTTTAACGACACCATTTTTTTAATGAGAATGATTGACGTCGTCCTCCTCCTTTAACAAGGCTTTGGACTGGCACTACCCGATGGTAGGCAGTTTTCAGTTGTTTATCAGAATTCTTAGCGGCCAATGTCATAGCCGACGATTGGATTGGACTGAGCGCCTGTGACTTAGTTCGTTCCCTCTATTAAGCTTTATCCTGCGCTGTAGAAATCTCGAGATTACGATACGTAAGGCAAAAGTTCAACGTTACCGGACCTGAAAACCATAAGATTTCGTTATACAATGGATAATGCGATTGTGTTCGTAAGACACCTTTAAAACGTGCCCTACCGAATATATAAATCAAGAAACTGTATTTCGTTACCGAATTATTGCTAATTAATGTAGATTGTAGAATATTGTAAGGTGAACTTGACATGAAACGTTCTTCTAGCCAGCAATAACTGTTGAGCACTGTTTATTACTAATCGTAAGCTTCAAATTACTGAAGCGCCACTTGGAAACTAAGCCGAGGGCATCAGCGCCTTTTTAGAGTTGTTGTTGAAAGAAATCGCTTGTCTCAAATCTCAACGACAGTGAAGGAGAATGGTCATCTTACCTGCCAATCGATTCTGTGTTGATTGAAAATGCGCTATTTTAAATGTCCGAATACATGTATGCATTGTGATCAAAGATTTAATTAGGCAACAATCAGTAACCTCAAAGCGTGATAGTCTAGTGGTTAGAGTGCAGGGCTGTCAATTGAGAGGTGGGGTTCAAATCCCAGGTGGACAGAAATTTGGTTCGAGATTTGGGCTGCTTGCGCCTTCTAGTTAACTCCGCTATAATGAATACTCTGGCCGTACGCTGCAGATGGGAATATCAGAAGTGAAGGGAGAGGACTCTCCACCCGCTGAGGTTAAGACATTTGAAGCCGCTAATACTTCACTCATGGCCGACTCTCAGATTAAGCATAAGGAACAGCACTTCTTGTTTTCTTGTTCCCCCTCGGAATTTGAACAACCATAGAAACAATTCCGCAGATTCAAACCCAGATTACAACACCTCTAATAAGGCGGTTTAGCGACGCTGTTTCATAGCGAAGCAAATTATCGTCTCCCCCTATTCTATCCTTCGGACTGGCACTTCTCCATGGTAGGCGGGTTTTGCGTTGTGTGGAGACATTCTGTGGCCGGCAAGGTCCGTTAGCATCGACAGATAAAGAGCGTCGCCCTCCTTAATAATTCAGCCTTCGGACTGGCACCAACCCATTGTAGGCATCACCCAATGTTACGCAATTTTTCCGTTGTTTATCACCATTTTGTTGCCGTCAATGACCGTTCACGTCGATCTTACCCCATACAGAGTTTTTACAAGTGATCTAACCCTTGAGCGCATTGGCTAAATTTATAGCTTCGGAGGAATGAGTGTTAAAGGTGTCTAAGACGAGAATTGTATCATCGTGTTGCTTAACGAAATCTGGGACTGACGCGCTATGGATAATCGTAATATATTTGTGCATTTATTTGGCGCCACTATCTAATGACGAAGCATCAATCGATGTTGCTGAGCACTCGTGAGTGAAGGACTTGCTCAAGGCACCTACACGGCAACTTTCTCAGAGGAGGAGGCTAGAAATTTATTCTAATAAATTCCTCTTCATCATCCTCTTCTCTTCCTTCTCTTCTACTTCTTCTTCCTCATCCTCCTTCTTATTCTTCCTCCTCGTCCTCCTCCTCCATCTCATTTTACTCCTCCTCCATTTCTTCCGCCCCTCTCCTCCATCTTTTCGTTACCATCTCCACCTCCTCCACTCCCCCTCTCTTTCATATCATTTTCCACCTCCTCCTTTTCCTCCAACACCCGTCATTCTCTTGAGTGAATGATTTGTTCCTTGCACAGTAGCTATTTCAGGGAGGAGGCTCGAACCCTTACTATCTGCCTTACGCTCTATCCAATCGGAAACCGCATCCTGCAGTGATGATGATGAAGAATGTGATGATGAGATCTTAAAGGGCGCCAAATAAATTGAGATTGATTGACTGATTGATTGTTCATTTATATAGTTCACCTTAGGTACCTTCCAAGGAATAATAGATTAAATAAATTTTCTATATCTTATGTAAGTGGCATTGAGGAACTTTGCATCGTCACGATGTATTGGACAGCTTAATGTACTGGGTCGGATTACTACATCATGATGCTTTGCTATGTGTCGAACAGAGTTGAGGTAAGCTATCCTGAGAGGCAGCCATTGTTATGAAGCGTTAGCGACTTCAGTTGACTTGATTGACTTACGCCGCTCCAGCCTGGTGGGGTCTTACAACTGCTGAAGATCGAAAAAGACTCGAGAGACTTCTGCAGCGAATCAAGCATGCTGGATATCTTCCTCCTAACTCACCGTATATTGATCAGCTGGTGTGTGATGCTGACGCCAGTCTACTAAAGGCAGTGATAAGGAATGATTTCCATGTGTTACGCTCATTGTTTCCACCAATAATTATTACTCGTCATTATTATTGTATTGTATTGTATTTGAACACTTGTTATAGCGCCTCTACCAGATTTCCCATTCAGAGGCACTCCCGACTACTGCGCGAACGCTGAATCGGAGTTTCACGCAATTGAGCAATTGCGAGTGAAGGACTTGCCCAGGGTCCCTACGCGGCGACTTTGAGGTGGATTCGAACCCGCAACCCTCCAGCTGCAAGGCACCGAACATGCCCCTCAACCACCGCGCCCCAGTTGTATTGTGATGTGTTGTATTGTGTGTTGTATTGTACTCCACGTTTATAATGCGACCGAGCCACCCGCAGTAAAGATCCGAGAAATTAATCTCTGATAAACCGACCCGACCGGGAAGCGAACCCGGGGCGCCGAAGTGACGAGCAGGCTACCAACCCACTCGGCCACTCAGGATCCTAATCTGCGAACCCGGCCTCATGATTTCACTTTGCCGGCAAGGGATGATCGAAATTTCATACATAAAGTACTTTATGGTGTATTAGGCTAAACAATCATTTTCTTTAGCAATTGGTCTCAGTCATTAATACATTCCTATCCCTCTTATCTATTTGACTATTATTTTTGTCTAATCGATATCTAAACTGTTGATTTTGTAATCTTGTTGCGCTTGTGTCAACGAGTTTGTGAAATAAAGGAATAGTAGTAGTAGTAGTAGTAGTAGTAGTAGTAGTAGTAGTAGTAGTAGTAGTAGTAGTAGTAGTAGTAGTAGTAGTAGTAGTAGTAGTAGTAGTAGTAGTAGTAGTAGTAGTAGTAGTAGTAGTAGTATTTCTCGGTTTACTATCATTTGGTCGAAAGTCATTTGGTCGAAATCATTTGGTCGAAATCATTTGGTCGACGATGAAAAAATCGAACGATCAAAAAGTCGAATGATCGTTTGGTCGACAATCAAAAATTCGAACGATCAAAAGATCGACAATCAAAATGTCGAAAATCAAAAGATCGACATTCAAAATGAAGCATGTTTAAGAGAATTCCGACGATTTTACTACAAGTGCGCACACTCAAACATACATAGGCCTACACACAGTCCGACACACACTCACATACACACTTGAACCTCCGATCAGTCTGTGAGAGAGGGAGGTTGTGAACTACAGAAAGTGATATGAAAACAAAATTAATTAGCCAATAAATCAAGGAGAGTGTATAGGCCTAACGGACTGTAAGACGAAAGGTGCGAAATCTGTCAATGCATCGGGACGATGAAAAGGTCGAAGTCAATAGACATCCCAAAAACGAACAACTCAGTCGAAGGTATGTCCCATTATCTTTTTCGATTATAGATTACACTTCGTATGCGGTTTTACTCTATGATTAATGGGGACCAGTAGCCTGCTACAGACTTCGAGAGATTTGGATGCTAGGCCTACATCGAGACCAGCCGATTATACTTACTAGACTTATTATGCTTCTTGGGAATTACCTCCATGCTATAATTGGAAAACAAGTAATTCCATAATAATTAATCTTCCTGTTTACATAAATCTGTCAGATGCTTTTGGTATCGCTCTGTTCACCAAATGCGTTATGTTTTGCTTTTGTTAAGGTTGGCACCGCGGGTTCTGTCAGCTGCTTGGTGCCTATCATCCTTCAATATGGAAGTTTATTGAGGCCCTGAAGAAGGAGCAAAGCTTGAACGAACTGAAGCTGGAACAATTCTTAGCTGGACAACTTCCGCCTGCGGGAAAGAAGAAATTCAAGGACTGTGCTGAACGGCTGAAGAGAGTCGTTGCTGAGTATGCTATGTAAAGCGCCCGAATATGGACTATTTGAGGGGAATTGCTCACAACCTTGAGTTGCAAGCATAGGCTAATAGTGACATTTTTTATATGGACAATCTTTATATAATGACGCTATAGATGTATAAAACTAGCCTTAGCATTGAATTAGCATACAAATGATAAAACTTGTTATAAAATCGTCGGAATTCTCTTAAACATGCTTCATTTTGAATGTCGATCTTTTGATTTTCGACCTTTTGATTGTCGATCTGTTGATCGTTCGACTTTTTGATTGTCGACCAAACGATCATTCGACTTTTTGATCGTTCGATGTTTTCATCGTCGACCAAATGATTTCGACCAAATGATTTCGACCAAATGACTTTCGACCAAATGATAGGATACCTGCTGCCTGTACCCCGTATTGCCAGTCTCAAGCCTGTGTGAGGGAGGAGGGCGACGACAACAGCCGTGGCAGCCATAAGAGGTTGTAAACCAGTGCAACTACAGCACTGCTACTTTTTTTATTAATCCAATATTTAACGACATCCTATAGCTACAAGGCTGTTGACGTTTTTAAGTTTTTGGTGTATTCGGTTCATTTTATTGTAATGTTCTCATAAGTTTTCTTTCTCTTTTGTCTTTGGTTCAGTTTCTGATAGGATGTTGACGTAGGCTATTTAAAGTTTCTGACGGATTAAGTTCATTTTCGTATAGTGTCTGTCATCAGTTTGCTTTCTCTTTTTCTTTTCTTGGCTTGGATTCCATTTCTGACAGGATGCTGCGATTTGACAGGTGATTGTTGTCGATCTCTTATTCATAGAAATCATTATATACTGTTTTCTCGTCAATCTTATTAACAATATTTTATAGAATATCACATTCATCTATCTAAATTACCATCAAACTATCAATATTCATTATCCATCAGTCATAGTACATACAGTACAGTACTGCTACTGGTTGCGCCCCTTAATATATAGCGTAAGGAGATTATGTAAAAAAGGTGATTACCATAATCGGAAACGCTAGGCCTTTAGTATTATCATCAAGGGTTGGAGGCATTGCTGATTTAATTTAAATTATTTTACGAGACGCCAGCAGTTACTAACGTAACGTATTAAGGCGAGAATCGAGGTTATGGCATTCCGTGCGGTATGTACTTGCAAATAATTTTGGTGATGGAAAATTATTTACCACGTTTCTTTTCTTATCATCCTCCTCCTAGGCATACCATATAATACCACACTTTTTTTACCATACTGATGTAGTTTACTTTACATACATAATTGTGCACGCACCAAGTCACATACTCACACGCATACATAATACCGACAAATATAGTAAGTATATCCTTTATTGAAAAAACCAACTGCTAACCGCATTTTTGTGCACATAGTTCATCAAATAGAAAAAAAGTATACATAGACCACATACATACACGCATACATACAAATAATGCATACAACATGATTGTATACATACACATCTGCACCAGAAGCGCAACCACAGTCTAGAAGTTGGGGGGACCTACTATAACATAATGCCTACACATACGGCGGTTTGACTGTATTGTGGAAATTAACGACGAATAATTAAACATTCATGACGCGAATAATGCGTTGACGTCATTCTGATCACAATCAGTCAATAGCCTACTAAAACGGTTGTAACGTATATATGCATATATATATATATATATATATATATATATATATATATATATATATATCAAGATCCTCATACAGCGACATACGGCAACTAGAGACGCTGATTTTGACCGTGTAACGTATATATACATATATATATATATATATATTATATATATATATATATGTATATATAGATACACGGTCAAAATCAGCGTCTCTAGTTGCCGTCAGATGTCGCTGTGCATTGAGGAATTTGATGATCTCTATCATTGAGTAGATAGGGATAACTTTCGTGTTCAATCCTCCCTCTCCCTCAATAAATGCATTTATGCAATTAAAGAATTAAGATGTAGAAAAATACGACTATGCCGAATGAAAACTCCCGAAAGCTAAAAAGCCAAGAAATTTTTTACTGGCAAGCTTAAGCCTCTGGCCTCGTTAGACATCTTTTTAACGCTCTTGACCGACCCCTTATAAAGCCTTGAGTCAAGAACTTAACAACCTAGTTAAGTAAGAATCAAAAATCAAAAGTAAAAATTAAAATATTAAAAATTAAAATATTAAAAAATAAAAAATAAAAAAATAAAAAATAAAAAAATAAAAAACAAAAAACCCCCCCAACCCCTCCCCAAAAAAACAAAAAAAAAATAAAAATACACAAATACATTGTATTATGCAAGATGTCACTACATACATACATATATGTATGTAGTGGGGGGGTCCATAGAGTAGTGGTAACATCACTGGTAACATCATCTGGCAAGACCAGTACCCGCAACTCTCCCAAAGGTCCACTCAGCCTATCATTTGCGAGATAGCGCATTGGTTGAAATGAGCAGTAGGACGTGATGGGCGCCTTGCGTGGCTGCCGTATACAGTTAAATTCGACTCCTGTAATAACTTGTGATCATCCGTTCATACTATGATTTGTAATCATACTACGTTGTGTCAGTTTGAATTAATAAACGAAGATTATTATTACATACATACATACATACATACATATATATACACATTCACACATTCATGCATACACTCTTACATGCATACATACTCACATCCATTCTATTATGGAAGATGTCAGTATTAAGCACTCGTGTATATCATAAGCCACTCCATTGTTCATCTCTCTGACATGTTAGGGCGTCTTCGTCTGATCTCGGCTTTTCACTTCAAGCGTCTTATGAAAACCACCGATGTTCCCGATTGTCAATTTCCTCGTGGTCGCTTGGTGCGCTCCAGTCAGCGTCGCTTGAGAGGAACCCGTTGCATTTGACTTTCGTACTCAGCATTGATTTGTCTTAAATAATTAAACAAGATTAACGGGACAACTACTGTTTCATCGTCAATAACAAATGTATAGGCCTACAATTCATAATTAATTAACATTAACCCTCGGGCTACCAAAGGGGGCGGGGTGGTTGCCACCCCCCAGGTTTTTTTCATCTCAAACTTTTCCGTATGGAATAAAAATTTGACCTTTTAGGTAGCTGTAGGGGGTTCATTTACACACGTTTTGAGGTAAAATGTGAGATGATATCTCACACTGTTCAAAAGTTATACCCAATATACCCGAGGTACCAGGGGGGGTGGATACCACCACCCCTAGATTTTCGACTATATCTTATCCGTCATTTAATATTAAGAGACACAAATTATACCATTCTATAGAGGGAATGTGGGGCTACATTTCTATGGTCATTGAGTTGACCTGAGACAACCGGAAGTGCTCAAAATAAATAATAATACGTGTAATATGCGTGAAAAATGGCTGAATGGAAGGACTCCCCCTTAGTTTTTGTCTGTAGCGTATTCATTTGTCTTTCTGGAAGAGAAACAAAGATACCATTCCTTAAAGGGAATGAAGGGCTTCATTTGCATACCTAGATCTTTGTCTTTTGAATACCGGAAGTGATCAAAATAAATAATAATACGCGTAATCTGTGTGAAAATGGCTGAATACAGCATTACAACGTAAACCGATATATTATATGTATGGATATATATGTATGGATGTACATTTATACTATATAAGCATGTGTAGGGATGATTGTGTGTGTATCTTTTATACATAGATTAGTTTCAAAACACACATAATCTTATATTTGTTTATCCAAAAAGTAAAAATGTACGCAATAATATACAATATTGCTAATTAATGGGTTCCGTTGTTAAAAGTGATGTAATTTCGAGGTGCATTCACATAATGTACAACTAAATATACCATTCTGTGCAGAAATGAATGCTGAATCCATTGCTATATTACAACTTATGATATGTAAAACCAAACACGAAATCCAGGGGGGTAACCACTCCCCCCTTGGTAGTCCGTGTTACAAAAAAAGCTTGGTAGCCCTAGGGTTAATCAGTAGAACGAGAAAATAAGTAATTTTACAAGCAGTTAAGATGCTTAGGGAAGACAATAGTTTTTGGATGTGTCTATCTCTCAATCCATCTGTCTATCTGTCATTAAGGGGGGGGCGATAGCGCATTGGATAATACACTGGCATAGAGAGCGAGAGGTACCGAGATCGAGACACGGTTGACATTATTATTTTGACGATCTTATGCCATGGAGAATCATTATTAATTCTTTGTCTTGTAGCGTTACTTAATGGGCATTGAAACACTTAAAATAGGTGTGGAAGGTACTGTTTACTTTTCGATGGTATAGCAGGAGGATAAGGTGAGATATGGCCAGGCCGGGTATGACGAGGCGGGTATGTTAGGGTGGAGTATAGGGTGCTGCAAGTTATGGTTGGGGAATGCGGTTATATAGTATCGCCGAAATTGGGTAAGATGGGGTAAAGTAGGATTGCTTGCGTATTTGAGCCCCAATTAAACATCAGTTCACGAATAACAAGACCTGTCATGACTTATGACTTTTCCGCATGACGCCCCGTGACACCGGGTCATCATGACGCGGTCAAACGGCCACAAGACGACGCGGTGCATGTCGGGAATTAAGGGTAACGAAGAAAATGAAGAAGACGTCCTTTTAATGACTCCACCGGGCACTAGAGGGCCACGCCGATAAATGATCTCCAACGATTAATATTCTACTGGAATAAAGAGCCGTGTTAAAGACGCGGGACAAAGAAAGCGGCGCGAAATCGTGAGCGATATTAGAGGATTAATGAGGGTAACGGTGTTGGTGTGATTCTCGTTAACGATAACGATAACGAAAAATGTTCGTTAACGAAAATAAAATGATTTCGTTAACGATAACTATAACTATAACTAAAAAATATCATTAACTATAACTATAACTATAACGAAAATAACAATAACGAAAATTCATCTTTATTTTCGTTAATACAAAAATATAAAAATAGGAAGCGCAACATGGACGATTCGACATAAATGAGAACCAAACAATGCGATATTTTTATTATGCAATTTGTCAGTTACTTTGGAAACTCGTGTATTCATGAAATTGAATGCACCCATGCTTCAACGGCTTTTCAAAGCTCTGAGCAAATTGTGAAACAGCGTGTTAGTACACACAATTTTGCTTATAGCCTTAATTATTGTAACTAAGTAGTAACTAAAATTAACTAAAAATAAAAATCCATTAACTATAACTATAACTATAACTAAAAAATAATACTAACTATAACTATAACTATAACTAAAATAAGAAACATTTAACTATAACTGTAACTATCACTGAAATAAAATCTGTAAGGAGAATCACACTGCGGTGTTGGTGGATTTAACGTCGTAGGGGAATT
This sequence comes from Aporrectodea caliginosa, assembly GCA_020284085.1. Classification (NCBI taxonomy): domain Eukaryota; kingdom Metazoa; phylum Annelida; class Clitellata; order Crassiclitellata; family Lumbricidae; genus Aporrectodea; species Aporrectodea caliginosa. Next base: position 114,992 of record JACEVL010000116.1, on the reverse strand, counting down.
TAAGGGGCAAACGGTGAAGGTAACTGGTGACTAATTGACGGGGTTGGCGACCATCCGTCAGGGTAATGGCAACATTACTGTACGTGGGGGTCGAATTGCGCATGCGCCATGACCCGAACGGGTGTCAGGTTTAAGTTGTTCTGCGCACGCGTCGTGACCTCGATTGTTGTGGAGTCTTATTGGGTTGATATGCGCAGGCGCAGTGACCTGGAGTGTCCGGCGTTTGAGTTGATTTGCGCATGTATAGTATTGTATTGTATTTTCGTTTATTCAAAACTGGCTGTCATAACGCAGCCAACGACAAAAGTGCGTAACTTATTGTTATTATAAAGGAGCTAAGACTAATTATAGATATGGATAATGTTCATATCTATACTGGATAAAAGTATTGGATTGTTGTACACTTTATGGAATGTAAGACCACACAGGGCAGCCAGTAAGTGTTTTTGTGCAGGTCAAGTGCCGTGACCTCGGGAAGAATGAGATTTGACCTAAGGTAATCTAGTCTAATCTGATTTAATCTAATCTGATCTAATCCAAAATCAAGCCGAGTTCAGGCAGACCATTACACTGAAATTAATTCAAAACAAATCCAATCCAATCAGCTAAATTCATTCAAATCCATTTCAAACGCTGCTACTTATTTGGAGAAGAAAGGACTTAAAAGAGGTGTGTTAGGGAATGCAATGACCCGTGATCGCCAACGATTAATATTCTACGATAAATAACTGGGATAAAGTAAAGATCCGTGTTAAAGACGCGGGACAAAGAACACTTCAATCCAATCCGTCCCGAACTCTTTCCAATCCAATCCGTTCCAACCTTTCCAATCGAATCTATCCGAGTGACTACTATGACGTCTTTGTAAAAAAATACCCGAAGCAACAATCCGTGAAGCAATAACGAATGCTAGTATGCATCGCAACAAGAATCCTATGGCCACCTAGCGAATGAATGGGTGAAAATGATTTATGCGCCTCGCCATCTGGCGACTGCAGTGAAAACGATACATGCTGACATCTGGCGAATACGACTCCATGGCTATGTATGGATTTTTTTAATGCAATTACCTCACCTCACCTTACGTGACTTTATTATTTAACGGAATTTTATTATAATAATTATTATTATTGTTTTTGTTGGTAGTAATTCTTGCAACAACAACAACAACAACAACAACAACAACAACAACAACAACAACAACAACAACAACAACAACAACAACAACAACAACAACAACAACAACAACAACAACAACAACAACAACAACAACAACAACAACAACAACAACAACAACAACAACAACAACAACAACAACAACAACAACAACAACAACAACAACAACAACAACAACAACAACAACAACAACAACAAACAACAACAACAACAAACAACAACAACAACAACAACAATTGCAACAGCAACAACAGCAACAACAACAACAACAACAACAACAACACCAACGAAACAACAACAACAACAACAACAACAACAACAACAACAACAACAACAACAACAACAACTACTACTACTACTACTACTACTACTACTACTACTACTACTACTACTACTACTACTACTACTACTACTACTACTACTACTACTACTACTACTACTACTACCATAATCATTATTTTTTTATCATCATCATCCACCACCATCCTCATCATAATTATCATCATGACCATTATCATTTTTACGAGTGTAGTCATCGTCATCATTATCATTATAAGACAGCTTTAAAACGTTTGTTTCCATTGCTATAAAAGGGTGAAACACGGAACCTTATTAGTGATTCCTAGGACTGACCCTGTGTTCTTTACTAAATAATTATAGGATATAATTATGGGACGATATAGCTGCATAGCTATGTTTAAAGACCCTTTAAACGTTGTGAAGCGATGCTATATAAATTTTAAAGACCTTTTACGCTTTAGTAACTCGGCCTTCTTTTGTATCTTTCCTAACGCCATGAACCCAAATGCCTCCGAAAATAATATAAACCAATAAGTACCTATTCTTTCTTTAAGTTCTCTGTCCTTCGGCAGGTTCCAACCTCCAATGACGCCACTCCCCTCAGTGCTGTGCCCCCTCCCCCAACTCGCTGCATCCGTCGGCCATCCACCCCAGTATCACCCGCCCCGGCCCCCTCCTCCCTCCACTCCATGACCCGCCTCCCCAAGAAGGAAGCCCATTTTTACCCAGCTCCTCCGTCCCTCCCCCACTGCTGCCACCAGCGATCGCTCCCCTTCAACCACATGTAGCACCTCGTCATTGCAAGTGTTTCTTGGGGAAATTAGAGAGGTGGCTTCCCGTTGCCTTCCTCTAAGTACCTATTACCAATGATATATAGAACAAGGAAGATAATAATTACTGATTAATTTTTCAAAAAGACGCCAGCCGCAAGATGTCGTTGCCACTCTTTCTTGGCCTCTTCCTACAGCCTTCTCGCTCCTCAAAACCTTCTTCTTCTCTATGGGTTTTCGCACTGGGAGCGCTACTGAATGGCCACTGCTGTGAGCGGCGCTATATAAATTAACAAATACAATACAATATACAATACAAATGAACATTTATAGCGCGCTTTAACTACACAAGTCTTGCACGAGAGCGCGTTTCGCTACATTCTTAGTCATAGAGCAAGGTAAACAGATAAGTTTTTAATTTTGTTTTAAACTGTGCAACAGATATGCACTGTCGAACTGATGTTGGAAGACTGTTACATTCTGAGGGTCCTGAGACAGAGAAAGCACGGTTTCCAAACTTCCGGTTTGTGCGAAGTACGGTGAAATCCCCTCGCGTCGACGATCGGAGTCCTCTAGTATTGAAACTGAACATGGCGTATCCATGGATACCATATATGAGGGAGAGGTTCCAGAGTGAATGTGAAACATGAGGAGGCAGATTTTTAAGGCGATTCGGGCGCGGATGGGAAGCCTAAATACAATACGATATTCAGCCTATAGTGTTATCTTTCCTATCTTTCCTATAAATATCGTTATAACGTTTGTTCTTCTAAGTTTCCATACGTATTCCGGGTACCCCTAACACATCTAAAAATTTTGAAAATATTAATAAAGTTCAATATTTTCATTTTTAAACTAATTATTGCCTTTAACGTGATATCGAAATTTTGAATGGATTAACACACCTTTAATTCAGATGCACAAGGAGCTATTAATAAGTAGCTTTTCGCAAGTAAAATTTAATCTTGAACGCGGTGTGTCTTATAAATTGCTTCTCGTGCATTCAAATTTAAGGTGTCTAAATAAGTAAGTATATTCTTTAATAAAACCAATTGCATATCTGCACTCTGGTGTACATACATCTTAACAACAATCAACAGTTAATGTTAATACGAGTACAACATTCTAACAATAAACGTCTTTCGCTGTAAATTATCTGCAAGAGGTACACAATGGTCGTGCGATCGCGGTCGCAGGGTATATTGTTGGGGCTTTTTGGTGGAAGTAAACTATGCAGTACGTGGCCCTGGTTCATCAGGACCGCAGAGAAAAGACGGGTGTCAGCTTCAAGACAAAGTCGCTCAAATTTTGGGTAGTCTTCAGGAAGATACCGGAGGCGGATTAGCTTGCTTATTACTGATTGAAGTCGGCATCTATCCTGTTGTCCCGCAAACCCCCACCAGGCCGGGGCAGCATAGAGTAAACGAGCCACAGTTGTTGCACGTACTACATCATAAAGCTGCAGACCCTTGAGGCCATGTGCAACAAGAATGCGCAGGGCATACATTGATTGTTTTGCCTTACAGCATATTCGGGTGATATGAGGCTCAAAACTGAGAACTTCTGTAAATGTAACCCCTAGGATATTCAGGCTCGACACCCTAGTCAATCCAGGGGTGACATCCGGAACAGTGTCATTCCATGCACGCCCCTCGGCCGTCTGATCACCATCGTAAAACCGTAAGATGTCGCTAAACAATGGATTATGCTATTGTCCCGTTAAATACCTTTAACCCTTTGGAGCTATTATTACTTCATATACTATAATATCTAGATGTATTTTTTTTCTATGTACACCTACAGCGTTATGTCTGTTGTTAACACAACAAACGAATAATTATATGATGATGACATTCTCATGAGCACATAACACAATAATTATAGAAACAGATTTAAACCCTTCTTGTAAGTCGGTAGTTTCGTGTTAACGACGCTGTGTCACATCGAACATAATTAGCGTCGCCATCCTCCTTAATCCAGCCTTCGAACTGGCACCATCCTATTGTAGGCAGTAACCGTTGTGCTGAGACACTTTTGTTGCCGTCAAGGACCTTATCCTGAGCATAGCGACAGTGTCAGTAATGTTGAAATTAAATGGCTGTATTTATGGCATCGTTATTATACGTGTTAAAGGTGTCTTAGATGAGAACTGTTCTATCGATTGTTTAGCGACAATTTGTTTCTGTCAGAGCAAATTAAGTCGACGTCTCAAATGTCATTTCCTTTGTTACTATTATATGTGCCTTTTCATAGTTTAGGTTAACGAGGCTGCGGAATTTCAGTCTGTTCTAATAAGCGAAGATAATGTGTCCGGTGGCGCGTTGGATAACATCTGGCGATGTAGAGCGCAGTGCGTTTGTCAGGCGCTAAATTAAAGAAAAGATATTATTATTATTATTATTATTATTATTATTATTATTATTATTATTATTATTATTATTATTATTATTATTATTATTATTATTATTATTATATGTCATAAGCAGGACGGTTAGAATCACCTATGCTTGAATCAGTGTCGTTAACTATTAGTTTGTTGATTTTTAATGAGGACGATTGGCGTCGCCCTCCTCCGTTGTCAGGGCTTCGGACTGGCATCGTACTCCACGAGTGAATTGAAAAATCTGCAAACACATAAGTAACCGGTTAATTGGTTGGTTGTTGTTTAAAATGACTTCGAATGGCACCACTCGATATAGAGCAATTTTCCTTTGTTAATAATTTATCAATTTTGTTGCCGCCAAAGGCCGTTCTCTATGACATAACCGTATAATTTTCAGGTCCGGTGGACTCTGACGATGAAACGCATTGGCTCCTTTTATAGCGTCGGAAGAATGCGTGTTAAAGGTGTCCAAGTCCAAGTCGAACATTGTATTTTATATTGCTTAGACACATCTTGGGCTTGGTTCGCGATGGACGATCATAATAGTTTTGTGTATTTACGCATTTATTAACCGCCACCGTATCATAGACAGGGAACAATCGATGGCGCTGAGCAATCGTGAATGAAGGACTTGCTCAAGGTCCCTACACAGTTGCAGTCTCAGGGGCGGACATGTACACCGTAAGATGTCGCTGAACAATGGATGATGCCTTGGTCTCAGCTGAGGATATTAATTCAGGGAATGTAATTCATGGCAATTTCATGGATTATTATTTCCAGAGAATTGCTGCATTCTGATACAAGAACGGTGAGAACTGTTTAAAAATAATTCCACACCTCTTTTAAGCATGATATTTGTCCGATAAGAAAAAGCAGAAATGCGGTGCAGTAAATCATGAGTTCATTATGATAGTTCAATGAGAAAAATTGCTTCGCTCGATGATCGCATGAATTGGTCATTTTCTAGGTAAAAGCAGAAGAGGAGTTCTATAATATTATTAGCTGTACTATGCCATACGAATGATGGGAAGGGTCCAAAATAATTTCTGTCGACTTTAACGAGATTTGTTCCCATAAGATGTTGTTCATCTCTGGATCCTTAATCACTACAGAATTCACGTGTTCGAAATGCTTATACGGTGAAGTCGATTTCAAGGTCTGTGGTAGCCAAACGTAGCACGCAGTCAAACACCGTTTACTATAAATCGCTTATCTACATTCATTCATTCATTCATTCATAAATTTATATAGCGCCCCTTCCAGAGGACTACTCAGAGGCGCTCCCGACTCCAGCACGGCAGAATAAGTACAGTTTTGAGCTTAGTATAGAAAGCTTCAGTAAAAGTCCCAGGGAGCAGGCGTATCTCCTGGGGAGCCCGTTCCAGACCACTGGGCCCAACACGGAAAAGGCTCGATTCTGCATAGTTGCAGTTCGAGCAAATGGCACTAAGAGCATCCCCTTCTCTGCAGAACGGAGGGGGCGGCGACCTTGAATACCCGAGGGGCAGCAAAGTTCCCGCAGGTAGACTGGGGGCTAGACCCAGCTGACATCGTCGTACCAAGGCAGCAATCCTGTACTCGATGCGCTGCCGGGTAGGGAGCCAGCGTAAATTTGGGGATTTACCCAATAAGACGCGCTGCAGAGCGCAAGACTCGGCCCAGGCACAGAAGTCGATTTAGAGGAAGGCCAAAGTAGAGTGACACTCACCAAGCCTTATCAGTTTTGCCTGCTATTGATTTTGTTTTGACTGAGCGCCACTGAATGAGCTCGTGAGAGGATGTTAACAACGGTTTGTTCTAAGGTTTGAAGGGTTTGCAGGCGCTTTTGGCTGTCTCCGGATTGTTTTTTTTACATGAATCGAACCTTTAATGCCTGCCTATCGATTTTCCTTTGACTGAGCACCCATGAATAATCTCGCTCTCGTCACTTTGCTGTTTTCAGCGCTGTGTAAATCTTACATTATTTTATTCCGATAAAATAAGTTCGACGTCACCAGCCTTGAAAGCCGTAAGATGTCACTAGACACTGGAAAATGCGACACCTCTTAAACGCTTACAAACCGATGATATAATAAGCGTCAAAAGCAGTTAATAATAATCTCGCTCTCGTCACTTTGCTGATAGAATACCATACGAATTGCTGAAACACTTACATAAAAATGCATTAAAAACTCTATTGACTTTTTATAATAATGTATGGATAGAGGGAAATATGCCAAGTGATTGGAATCATGCCATTATTTTACCCTTACTTAAACCAAATAAAGATGCAACAAAACCAGAATCTTATCGACCAATTTCATTAACAGCGACTCTGTGCAAAGTGATGGAGAAAATGGTTGCGAACCGTCTCCAGTGGTACTTAGAAAAAAATGATATATTTACAAAAAATCAATCTGGATTTCGTAAGCATAAAAGCACAATCGATCAGATTCTTAAATTGCAGGATACTATACTTAAAAAACTAAAAAATAAAGAACATGTTTTGGCAGTTTTCATTGATTTTGAACGTGCTTATGACATGCTACATGTACCTACACTTTTACAAAAACTACAGAAATTAGGTATAGTGGGGAATGTAGCAAATTGGGTTAAAAGCTTTTTATTTAACAGAACGTTTCAGGTAAAAGTTGGAACTGAATTATCCGATAAACTATTACAGCAAAATGGGACTCCGCAAGGATCAGTAATTTCTCCATTATTGTTCCTAATAATGATTAACGATATTCCATCAGGACCAGAAGGTGTCAACATGTCACTCTTTGCAGATGATAGTGCAGTTTACATAGGACATAAGAAAACTAAAACTTTAATTAAAAAATCCAACAGTCCATTGATAAAATAAATAACTGGTGTAACCAAAATGGGTTTAAAATATCTATAGCCAAGACTGTAGGAGTTCTATTTACTAATAAAAAACAATTACCAATAATAAACATTAGAATTGATCAAGAATTGATAAAAATAGAAAGTAAAGCTAAATTTCTAGGAATGATATTTGATAGGAAATTAAGTTGGAAACCCCACATAGAATATATAATAGAAAAATGTAAGAAAAGATTGAACCTCATGAGAGCGGTATCAGGTTACCAATGGGGAGCCTCAAAAAATCTCTATTAGCGATATACAAAGCATTAATACGTTCAATATTAGATTATGGGGATGTAGCCTATTCTTCAGCTAGTCAATCGCTCTTAGATAAACTATCTACAATTCAAACAGAAGCACTAAGATTGTGTTGTGGAACCCCAAGAAATACAGCAGCATCAACATTACAAAACGAATGTGGGGAACTACCCCTCCATATGAGAAGATTATATAACTCAAATAAAATGGGAATTAAAATACTAGGAATTAAGGATCATCCATGTAAAATGACTTTCCAGCCACATTGGACAGATATCTATAGAACACCGCAAAACAAGAACCATTCTTTACACTACAGAACAAATGAATTCATCTCATCTTTAGATACATCTTTTATTGGACCCTGTTTTCCCCAAACTCCCCCTTGGACTAATAAGAAACTAGATATAGATACCAGTCTAAAAAACAGATTAATAAAAAAAGAGATAACCCTGAATTTCTTAACCCTCTAAGGGATATGGGACATATATGTCCCATGTCAGAAAAAAGTGCCTGGATTTATTAGATTGAGCAAATGGGTTTGTTTAACGATTTTATTTATTTGTTCAGTATTTGATCAATCTAACTGTGACCTTTTCATGAGTTCCCACACATTCTATGGGCCAGATATTTTTATTTTAAAATTATTAAATTTTTAAAAATAAAATACAAACTTTGTCGTTTTTTATTTTTTTCTCACAGAGGAATAATACATTACAAAACTTTTAAATAATGTACATCGACTCTTCACAAAAGAGGATATTCATTGACAAGAACCATTCTTTTCACAGTCTTGCAGATTTTGAAGAATATCTTCATGGGACATATATGTCCCATGGTCCGTTAGGCAATGTCATAAAATACCTGTACAAAATGCCTGTGCATGATAGGGCATTGTAAAAACGTACATATATGCATTCATGCATACTTGCATTCGTACATACAAAACATATTAGACATACATATTTACATATATATACATACATACATGTATACATACATACATACATACATACATACATACATACATGTATACATACATACATATATGCATGCATAGAGACATACACAAATGCATTCACACTTACACAAATACATATAATACGCATTCACACATACAAATATACATATTATATACTTACATATATACATCCATATGTACATACATATATACATACATACATACATGCATACATAGAAACATAAGTACATGCATGCATACATACATACATACATACGTACATACATATATACATACAGACATACATACACACATACATACATGCATACGTGCATACGTACATCCATCCATTCATCTATACATACATACATACATACATACATACATACATACATACATACATACATACATACATACATACATGCATGCAATACATACATACATTCATACATCATACAAATATACCTAGGGCCTGCAAGCATACAAGAGGAGACATTCAGTCCCTCCAAACAACGGTGAAGCAGATGATTCGTTTGCTTCTCCTTTGTTTTTGAGGTGGATCGACACAAAGGCTGTCCGTTTCATATCCAATTCGGAACCAACCGTAGGTACAGAACCTATAGATAGACGTCAGAAGGTTCCGCTGTGAAGGTTGTTATCAACGTTCCATCATGGGTGAAAGAATACAACAAATAATAATGTTGGAGGAGTTGAAGACCAGCTCAAATCGTATTATGTAATAGAATTTGATGCCGATAGAAGTATTATCTCAGAGTGATGTTTGATAGCCTGGTCGAAACAGTGGTGAATGGCTACTTGAATTACAAGTCTCCCAACAGACACACCAAAATAGGCCTAACACATTTAGAGTTCAGACAGCAGGTGGTTCGTGGTCTCATAGGTACTTGTACTTCCAGGAGGAATGCTTTTCCGACTGGAGCAATCAAAGAAAGGCGTCTCCAGTGTTGATACATAATCATTTGCCTCACATCTTGCCTGACAGGAAGAGATGTAAGCTTTGTCACAAGAGGGGCAAAGATAACCGGTCAAGATTTCAGTGTGCCACCTGTAGACTGTAGTGTTGTTTCTATGCTTGCAGTGACCGTAACTGTTTCACCAAGTTCCACACTTAACTATCTATATATCATATCTGTTCAAATAAATTCTTTGCTACATGGTGCACATGATCATATTCCTGACATTTAGTCAACATAGTCCAACATAGCACAAAAATGTACTTTCTTTACTGCCTTAACGGACAATGGGACATATCTGTCCCATAAAATAAAAAGGGACCAAAATGTAAATGTGTACTACTAAGCATAAAATAGACTACATTATGTTGACAGGAGAACCCTAGACAATGTATTTGCATTAGTTGTGGAACATTTTGCAGACCAAAAAAAATCTTGTCCCTTAGAGGTTAAACTAATTGCACTTCTAAATGATATCAACGTATAAGTCAGAAACACTTATTTATACCGATGGATCAAAGGCGGAGGAAATCGTCACTGCAGCGTTTACTATTCCAAGTATAGATATACATAGAAAGTTTAGATTATGTAATGGTTCCAGCATCTATGCAGCAGAGTTAACTGCAATTAAAGAAGCAGTAACATGGATACTAAATACTGAGAATAATAAGAACTGTCAATATGTAATACTATCTGACTCATTAAGTGTACTTACCTCTATTAAGAAAAACAAATCTGACTCCAGACCCAATTTGTTTAATGAACTGATGATGCAATTGAACAAGTTGGAATCTAATCAAATTAAAATGGTATGGATTCCAAGCCATGTAGATATTAAAGGTAATGAAGAAGCAGATAAATTAGCAAAGGAAGCACTTAGTTTAGATAATATTAATTCCACAAGTTACTTAGAAATACAAGAGATGAATACTTTTATTAAAGACTATATAATAAATAAATGGCAAATAGATTATAACATTGATAATAAAGGGAAATTCTATAAAACCATATGCCCACTTGTGTCTACAAATATAAAATTTTCTGATCCATATAGACATAAAGAGGTACAAATTAGTAGATTGAGGCTTGGTGTTGCCATTACTAATAAAAGACTATTTCAAATGAGAAAACACCCTACTGGGTTTTGTGATACCTGTGAGGTAACGGAAAGTATAGAACATATCCTATTGGAATGTAAACAGGAAAATATTTCAACTATCTTAAAAGAAAAATGTAATAGTTATAAATCAGAATTTAATTTAAAATCTCTGCTATGAATTCAGGATGTTTGCAGAGTGCAGTATATAATCTTGTTAAAATCATTAATAAAGGAAAAATACTATAATCATTCTCATAAATATCAGTATCATATCAAATCTATTACAAACATATAACTGAACACATTGCTTGTGATTAAAATATCAATTAAAACAAAACAATTGCTGGGGTGCTTGCACCCCCCTAGGTTTTTTTTTATCTCAAACTTTTTCCGTATGGAATAAAAATTTGACCTTTTAGGTAGCTGTAGGGGGTTCATTTGCACACGTTTTGAGGTAAAATGTGAGATGATCATATCTCACACCGTTCAAAAGTTATACCCAATATACCTGAGGTACCAGGAGGGGAGGTGATACCACCCCTTCCCTAGATTTTCGACTATATCTTATCTGTCATTTAATATTAGTTGAGACACAAATTATACCATTCTATAGAGGAATGTGGGGCTACATTTCATGGTCACTGAGTTGACCTTTAGACAACCCGGGAAATGCCCAAAAAAAATTTTAAAAAACCCAAATCTGAAAAAA
>JACEVL010000116.1:0-103435 GCA_020284085.1 Aporrectodea caliginosa | reverse complement strand
AAAGTCGGGATCTGTATATAACTTTTGACAAGGTACTTCATTTTAATTTTGCCTTTCAGATACACACAAGATGAGTTCATGTTTCATGTATCGGTAATTCGTTCTTTTCAAAGGTAAGACGAGAAATTAATAACACAGAAAAAACTTCACGACAAGAGGAAATACTGAAGCTATCTATCATCTGTTGCATTTCAGGATATATTTAGTGAAGATATAATAGCTGACTATAGCGAAAGTTGGAGTAAAACAAATCCACTGTACTATTATTAAGATGAAAGCCTTGTCCTGCAAATAGATTTTGAAGCTCTGAAGAATGTTGCTCGTCATTTTCATATAATTGCTAAAAATAACAGTAAAACATCAATATTTAACATGTTTACAGAACATAATTTCATTGCAGCTCAATACAGTGGAATGACTGTTCATTCAAATACACTCAAGCAACACCATATAGACCAAAGCATCACCTTATCACTCCCGTTCTTAAATCACTCCCCTGAGCGCAACCACTTCAAAGTGTTGTCGTTAACCTACAACTCAATGCAATGCTACCACACAAAGTACCTTCGCGAATTCTTCACCATCCAGCCATCCCGGTCTACCCGTTCGTTCTTGCATATATCAATGTCACTATCTCCCGTTCCCAGTGACTACTCGCCTCAAGTTCTCCAACCGATCCATATCCCACACTGCACCTCAACTCCGTAACAAACACCCTCTGAATCCCCAATATTTTCAGTTCCTCCAACAAAAATGCCACTTACTCACTGTCATCTGCCTAAGGCTCCGCTATTCATCATGCTATAGGCCTTCCAAATTGAATTCTCACCTCTTCCAGAAATCATAGACTGATCCATCCGATCCTCTGCCTTCCAAGCTTTCTCGTCCTCAACAAAACCAGCCATAACAGCTGATCTGCCTGTCTCTGGTCTATCTGAGATTGAGTAAATACTCAAAAACAGTAACTACGGTGGAGAGATAGAGCAATTCTACCAGTTTTGTTATCTTGGAAGTTTTAAAAAAGAGGACGATTGCAGAAGGAAGAAGATTAAGATAATAACAAAATATGAGAAAAGAAGCATTCTGGAAGAGAGGAGAGCTACTGAGAGGAGGTCTGGGTTTCGATGTAAAGAAAAGAATGGTGCCAAGCCTCATATGGAATGCCACACTACATGCATTGTAAACGCCGAATTCGTAATATCCGAATTTCTAAAGCGCTACTCCAAAGCGCAAAGCACCAAATTTTTCACGAGTGGAGACATGGACATTATTGCAAATGCAGAAATGGAGAAGCTTCAGGCTTTTTAAATGTGGCTATAGAGAAAAATAGACAAGATCAACAAAAGGGAATATAAAACAAACGAGAAGGTGTTCCAACTGGTACAAGAGGATAGTTGAACAATGGCCAACACATTACAGCTCTAGGAGACAAATTCAACTGGATTGGCCACACACTATGTGGGAATTCGCTCCTGAAGAAAGTGCTTGAAGGAAGAATTTAAGGGAAGAAACAACCTGGAAGACCAAGACATACAATGTTGGACTGGATGATGGAAAAAGAAACAGACGAGGATATAAATAAATAAAGGAATAGGCAGAGAAGAATGACATCGCTTCATTCATTTATCTAGAAAGAATAAGAAGAAGAATGTGTAGCTGTTTCAAAAAAAAGATTAAAAGTTTTTTCAGGCATGCAATTTTTCTTCAATTTTCCATGTCAGTGTAGTGCAAAGTATGGTCATTTTGCTACTACCAACTGTGATTCCACAGTTGTTTTACACAAGCCCAGCCCTTTTCTAATCTACTACATTTAGTGAATATGTATGATGAAGGTCATTATATATGGTGTTAGAAAGACCTGAATACAGTTTTAGCTGACTAATAATGTCTTCCTACTCATTTTCTCACAGTGATTGGCATGTCATCTGGAACTGAAATATGTAGCACATAATTATGTTCATCTGTATATTCTGTCTAACCTCAGATCCCTCTCAACTATGAACTTATCCTCTAATGAGTCTAATCTGTGTATTCCATATCAACTTCTAATTCACTAATCCCCCTTTCAGTCTGCATATATATATCATTAGTTTTATTCAACAGAAAACGCTCTTCTTGCTCCTAATGACATCTTGTGCTCTATGGATCAGAGTAGCATGGCAGCATTTGTTCCTCTTGAATCATTTGCTGATTTTGATGGTGTGTTCATTCACTTTTTTTGCATTGATAGCAAAGCATTGTTTTGGGGTTTCTGATAATGACACTGAATTGGTTTTCACCCTAACTATTTATATGCCGATGCACTTAGTCAGTATACTTATATGGCATTTTCTACCAAGGCTTTACTAAAACAGGGTGTCCCTCAGGGTTGCTCTCTTTTGCACTAAAGGCATACCGCAGCACTATAGGTACATAACTTGGTAGTTATTCACTAGGGTATCATTTTTAAGGAGATGATACATAAATTTAAATTTCATTTGACAAGTTATTGTTTTTGTGCAGCTATTGTCCACTGCCTTTGAGGAGATGAAGTATTGTATGGTGGCCAATAAGTTCCTCTTTATCATCATTAAAATTTTTATTTCTGCTGCTGGGGAAATCCACTAGAGCTGAAAAAGTTTGAACGATTTAAAATGTTTCAAACTGGAAGACTTTGCGTTTGTGATGCTGCTCATAGCCTGGATGGCAGTTATACTCTACTGCGTCCCTTATCAAATATATTAGTGGTATTTTAAATTGTCAGTTTTGTCACACATGAATATTTTTGACTTGCACAGAATTAGGTGCCATATACCCATGGATTACTGTAACTTAATTCTAACTGGCATCACCAAGTCCAATCTACAGAAGCTCCAGAATGTTGACTCTCTTTGGTCAGAGTCATAGCTAAAACATCAATAATAATATGAACATATAACCCTGTAAAAATCACTGCATTGTTTTCCTCTGCAGCAGATCAATTCTTTCAACTTGGGTCTCATGGTCTAATAAACACTGAACTCTGGCCAAACACATTATTGAAAATCAGGCATTGTTCTTCAGCCTTATCGCTATCCAACAGCGTCATCATAAATATTGCTATTCTGGCCAAATTTAAAACTACAACCGTGCTAGGTTAATGAGCGTTTTCAGTTGCTGGACCTATATTTGTCAATTCCCTCTGGATAAACTAATAATTAATTATCTATAGTAAGATATATAAAGTTTAAGAAAGTAAAAGAAAAGAATTTAAAATTCTTGTAATTTAATAGAAAATAAGAGAATCTGGTATCATTTCCCTTCTCATAATTTATAGCCACAAATGGTTGGAAAAAAGTATTAAACAGATCTGAGATCACAATCATGTTACCTAAAACACTTTGATTTTATAACAAATGACTGAAATTTACCATCACATTGAGTAAATGAAGACCTTGCCTCATTGATATTTCATATTTTGAAAATTGAATGCTGAGACACCATGCACATTTTACAAAATTATTCACTAGATGAATCCAACGCCATTTATGTTAGGCATGTATCCAATCCCAAGCAACAACTAGTGGCAACAAATAACAGGCATCATTTGGAGGCTGAAAGAATTATGCAATAATATTCATGTCCACTGCTAGCTAATACCTAGCGGAAATACACTGCAGCTCCACTGAATACACAGCAGCTCCACTATCTCAGTTAAATATGTATTATGCCTATCACTCTTGTTCTCAAAGTTTCATTCACTATAATTAGAAGATTACTTGCATATTTCACTTCATCTACATGTTAGAGCACACATACACACACCTGCTCTAAAGTGGGGCAGCCGAGACCTACTTCATCCCCGTCTACGTCACAGTGTTGTTATGTGTTGCGTGTTCATCAATCTAGCTTCTATTGAATCAAAAACTTAGCTTCATCAACCAGCTTCCATTCTAAATTGACCATATGAAATAATTTACAAACCTAAACTACGGGATTACCTAAGAATGCTACACTGCAAAATTAATGCTTAATTGTGCGACGTTACGTGAATTATTTACGCATGTAGACCAAAGAGTTATAGAAAACAAGTTACATCGAACGTTGCATGACAATAATAATAATTTGCCTATAATAATAATAATAATAATTAGATAATATAATAATAATAATAATAATAATAATAATAATAATAACAATAACAATAACAATAACAATAATAACAATAACAATAAAATAACAATAATAATAATAATAATAATAATAACAATAATAATAATAATAATAATGCCGACAATTTCTATGGCGTCGTAACACAGCACATGCCGTGACAAGAGCGCCTTGACAAACAACAGCACACAGTCAGTCAGAGATACGCCTTGGAAAAAAGATAAGTAAGTAAGTAAGCAAGTACGTGCTTGACTTGAATATAACTCGTTGACTCAGTCTTGACTTGAATATAACTCGTTGACTCAGTTGAGTCTTTCAAGTCAAGACTCAACTGAGTCGGCTGAACGGATCGTGGGAGGCAGACTGTTCCAGCAGCTGGGGCCAGCCGTTGAAAAAGCGCGTTCCCCGAAGCGTGTCTTCGTTCTCCGCACATACAGATCACCCTTCACGCTCGATCTCAGCGCCAGTCCAGACAAGTGGTCTGATGTTCGTCTGAATGACTTTCCAGCCATCGTCTATGGGGGAAATTTATAAACATTAAGATCAAACCACAATTATAATTATTAGTAACTCTCTCGTTGACTTAGCTGCCGTTAATTAAATGCGTTTGTCCGCTATATTATATGCACAGAGTTATAGAATCTAACCTGGTTTGGCATTAAAGTTGAATTTCTCCATAATTCGGTTTAAACTAACATCAGAAGACTGGTGGACCCTCAGTTGAAGGTACTCGGAGAGAAGGTTTCTGCACTTGAGCTTGAAAATGTTCGACTGAAAGAACGACTTAACCAACAGGAAATGTACTCCAGAGCTGACAACCTCCTGTTTCATGGACTACCAGAGAAACCTGTTTCGGATCTGGCTCTCGGACTGGAGGCGGGGCAGGAGGTGCAGCAGCCAGATGCCAACTCTACCACTTGTGACTTGATCGTGGACCTGTGTCGCAACAGATTGGGAATATCTATCGATCGTCATGATATCTCGGCCGCCCATCGCCTGCGCCGAGGGAAGACAGGGTCGACGCGACCCATAGTTGTCCGCTTTGTCTCACGCCGTACACGGGACGAGGTGTACAGGGCGCGCCGCTCTCTTCGCCAGTCCACAGGGTCTACCGCTCACTCTGGTACATCCATCTACATCAACGAGCAACTGACTAAGGACAACGCAGAGATTTATTTTCGAACTCGTCAGCTGCTACGGAAAAAACTAATATCGGGAACTTGGACCAACGGTGGAGAAGTCTTCATCAAGAAGACTGCATCACCTGATGAAAGACCTACCAGAATTAAGTCCCTCAACGATCTACCTGTGGAGGAGGAATAACTTCAGACAGGTGCCTGTTATCCATTGCATGACATTGCAACGAATGTGGTTTGTTCCTAGTCTGCGAATCGACTTCACTAGACTTACGAAGACTACATCTTTGTTTACTTTCGTTTTGTTTTGGCCTGAGTAGTCTCGGGTCGATTGGACAATCCGTTCTGTTTAAGGACTATAATAGACAGAAGCGTGGAGACGGACACATCGTGCGCCTACACACCTGAGTTTGACACAAGCATAACCAGCTATTTGACCTCGTCGACTGAACCTCCTGGACCTACTCAAGCGAGACACACATCCACTGAACCAATAACCCATCCTACAACTGTTGATTGGACGGGCGTTCCACATGACCTGGTCTTTAACCTCGCTGAAGGCTACCAAGAAAACACCTTCTTCACTAACAGCCCAGATATAGATCCGGATAACAATTACTACAATCAAGTAAAGCCGTGTTCTTGTAATTATATAAGCGCTGAAGAAATTGATGAAAGGCTTGTACATTCTGATCAAACCTTTAAGTTACTGCATATAAACTGTAGGAGTTTGTTAAATAAGGTTGCAGATATAAATGTTCTGTTAGCTCTAGCTCAACCTGCAGTATTGGCTCTAACAGAGACCTGGCTTCAAGAGGACACTGTCAACTGCATAAATATACCTGGCTATGCCTTTGTACACAGATGTAGGTCACAGGGGAAAGGAGGCGGTGTGGGTTTCCTAATTAGGAATGGATGGGACTTTCAAACGATAGAAGCCACTTGGGCAACGGGTAAACCTGGGGCCTACGAAGGACTATTTGTAAAAATAAAGCAAACGCTAGGGAAGGATTGTACATTAGGTGTCATTTATAGGCCTCCGGGGAATGATCTTACGTTGTTTAATCATGAGTTTGACTCATTACTATCTAGCCTATCTCGTCTGAAGGAAGACATCTTCCTGGCTGGTGACTATAACATAGATTTACTTAAAATTAACTCGCATACTCCTACCCAGTCATTTTATAATATACTAACCTCGCACCGTTTTATACCTACTATTCTAAGACCTACTAGGATAACACAAGACACCGCAACTCTAATTGACAATATTTTCACAAATGCACTATCGTGCACCATTGACTCGGCCATAGTAATTGATGATACGTCAGATCACTTACCAATTTGTGTGACTTTTGAAACTCCTAGAACACGTAAGAATGTGGCTTCAACTCACATGAAAAGAATGGTCAATGACCAAACATTATTTCAATTTAATAACCTACTCAGTGCTACCGATTGGTCTGACGTATATTTGGCTTGTAAGCGAGGGGACGCCAACTTAGCTTATTCAACATTTTTTGATAAATACAAGCTACTATATGAACAATCCTTTCCAGAAAAATCCTATGTGCGAAATAAAAGGGACACGATTAAGCAGCCCTGGATGACCACGGCCTTATTGAAATCCTGTAAAAAGAAATCTCGCCTATACAAAAAGTATATAAAATCCCCCTCGGAGGAAAATAGAACAAAATTCGTAACTTATAGAAACACATTTAAAAGGATAAGGAGAGAAGCAGAAAGACAATATTACTCGATGAAAATTTTGGAATGTGAGGATAATTTGCATAAAACATGGCGCATAATTAAAACACTCCTACATGGGGACGGTTTCAACGCCTTGCCCGATGGCTTCTATATCAATGAAAGTGAAAGTAAAGATAAGAGCCTTATAGCTAATAGATTCAATGAATTTTTTACAGAAATTGGATCTAAACTAGCCGCCAACATAATCCCAACGGACGCATCATTCACGGACTACTTGAAAAACCCCATGCTCTCATCTATAGGTATTGAGCTAACTTCACCATCTGAACTAATTTCGATAGCTAATGGGCTTCGTACAACGCACAGCGAGGGACTTGATAGAATTGACCCCAAAATTGCCAGATTCTCGATTGAAGCCATTTTGTCTCCTCTAGCGGCGGTAATAAACTGCTCCCTCATCTCAGGAACAATCCCGGACAGCCTAAAAATTGCCAAGATCATCCCAATATTTAAAGCGGGAGACAAGAAACAAATTGACAATTATAGACCAATATCGATCTTACCATATTTTTCTAAATTTTTTGAAAAAGTAATGCATGGGCGAATTATGTCATTTGTTAACACGAAGAATATTTTATTCAATGGACAATTTGGTTTCCGTAGAGGTCTCTCCACATATATGGCTGTACTGGAAATGTATGACAAGATCTCTGAGGCTAGGGACAGTAATCAGTTTTCCATTGGGGTCTTCTTTGATCTATCTAAGGCCTTCGATACGGTGAATCACAAAATCCTACTAAAAAAGCTGGACCACTATGGGATAAGGGGTATGTGTCTGACCTGGCTTAGGGATTATTTAACGGGCAGAAAGCAATACGTTTTCTATAGTGGTACTGCTTCATGCATGCTTGATGTAAACTGTGGGGTTCCCCAAGGCTCCATTTTGGGCCCACTGTTATTTCTAATATATGTTAATGATATTTATCTCGCCTCGTCAGTGTTACAATTTATTATGTTCGCTGATGATACTAATGTGTTTATGTCTAATAATTCCCTCATCGAATTAGTTAGTAAACTGAATGTGGAACTTGTGAAGGTGGATAGATGGTTCAAAGCGAACAAACTATCCTTGAACTTAAAAAAACTAACTATATTCTATTTAGCTCCAAGAGGAAGATGGCTTGCAATCAAGATTATCCGATCATTATCAATATTGATAATCAGAGCATAAATAGAGTGGCCTCTACTAAATTCCTGGGTGTCCACTTAGATGAGCAATTATCCTGGAAACAGCATATAACTTATATATCTCAAAAGTTGGCAAAAAATATAGGCATAATTTCCCGAATTCGGCACCTCCTACCGAAAAAAATACTTCTAAATCTATATTATTCGTTAATACATCCCTATCTCACCTACTGTAATCTCATTTGGGCAACAACCTATCGTACTAGATTGGTTTCTCTGATAACTCTTCAGAAACGTGCTATTCGAGTTATATGCAATGTACCCTTTAGAGCTCATACAAAGCAGTTATTCACAAATCTGGGAATTTTGCCATTTGAAAGCAACAATAAGCTACAGGTCGGGATTTTTATGTATAGGTTCCACATGCACTCATTACCTACAAGCTTCACTCGTTGGTTTAGCAAAAATCAAGAAGTCCACGGCCATCAAACGCGGTCTGCTAATAAGTACCACCAATACAGTATAAATACCACTATTCGCCAACATAGTATTAGAACGTATGGACCGATATTTTGGAATACTCTACCGACAGAGCTAACATGTCTTCCATCATTGTGCCAGTTTAAAAGCAAACTAAAGTCTTACCTATTGAATGCTGTATGTCTGTAAAGTTCAATTGATTTTCTACTTGTTATGTACTTCTAGATAAAATGTTAAGGGCTGGTTGTATGCGATGTGTTCACGTTTACCTAGCAGCTAATGTTTGATGTCATGCATAATATGCTGGGAAATTCAATGTTGATATTGTAATTACTCACGGATATGCTATTTAAGAACCAAACCATTGGTTGAAATGATTGACTGTAATCGGGCGACCTCTGTCAGCGGAACGGTTCGTTCCTTTGGGGTTTCCCATTGACACTGTATGTATAACTAAACTAACTGTTTCCGTGTTTATAATGTTTTCGGTGATCAATAAAGCATTGATTGATCAGCACAAAATGGCGACGATTGAAATGTTTCGCTACAATGAGAACTGAGCTGAAGTTTTAGAGAGTATATCCTGTCATCTAGCGAATACATTTAACGCGCTGCAACCAAAGAGATTCTATGCTTATAAAAATTACTATTAACAGTCATTTTTCTAAAATTGCTATTTATGACATTTATATAATACTAGAAAAAAGAAGTGAACAGACTATTGAAGTACTGGTTCATCATAGCACCATAGCATAGGATGATGGATTCACGATTTCTTAAAACTTTCATGTAGGCCTACACCAAAGTGAAGTTAGCAGTTGGTTGAATAAAATGATATACTTACTTTCTTACTTACTAACTTACTGACTTAGTCATAAACGCAATATGCAATACCCACACGCTTAATAGACAAACCGTGATATCGTAATCACGATGATCTAATTGACACATCAATATTAAGCCCTGAGAACCAGCTTACTCATTTGCTCTGCTGTCTACTTCTCCCTCCATCCATCTGTCTGTGTCAATCTGTCATTGTGTTTCTATGTCTGTCTCTCTGTCCGTCCATTCGTCTGTCTGTCCGTCCTTCTGTCTGTATGTCTGTTTTGGTTTGAAGAGAGGTCTGACACTTTGTCCGTTTGTCCGTGTGTCTGTCCGTGTAGCAGTTTCTCGCATCCTTTGTCCTTTTATCAACGCGCGGTCGGTTCATCGTCGGGCGAAAGACGTTGGACTAACTGTTTCTGATTATATTTATGTTCGTCCTTTTGTCTGCCTCTCTTTCTTCGGTCGGTATCTGACTGACCTGCATCTGATAACCTCCGACTGAATATGGCAAACAAGTCCCGAGAGACGTTGATGATGAGGAGAGGATTTGATGAACAGTTGGATGGTGTGCAATGGGTTGAATCCTTTGAGATCCTGGGAGTTACCTTTAGCACTAACCCTATTGTGCCACCCTCAGGTTGATGAAATCATAGGCACTTGCTCTGGATCGGTGCATGCACTGCTGATACTCATATCCCATGGCCTCTCGGGAGAGGCGTTGAACGCTGTTGCTGAAGCAACTGCAGTATCTAGGTAACTGTATGCTGCCTCAGTAGCATGGGTTGGGTTATGTGACTGCAGCAGATTGCCAAAGACTGGAACGGTCCTGGTCAAAACAATTCGGATGAGATATCTTTCTGATGGAGGGGCAACGATAGAGAAGTGGGTTGGAATTGCGTAGGATCGTCTCCTCCTTAAGGCTGTCGAATGGATTCCTTACCACGTCCTGCGTCGCCTGTTACCACCTCCTTATTATCCGACGCCATTATATTTAATATGGCGGCCAATGTGGCCGCCAAAACACAAAAATATGCATGACTGAGATCAGATATACGCTACAATGATAAATGAAGAGTCGAATTTAATACTCGCAGGGTAAGAAATCGAGTGGCAATAGTGTAAGAATGTTAATTTCCAAGATGGCGGCCAATATGGCCGTCAACTCTAAGCCATGAGCTGAGATATTGCTATTTTTGTGTTTTGGCGGGCATTGGCCGCCATCTTGGAAAGCATTATTCCCACACTATTGGGACTGCGATGATTCGATTCCTTGACCCGGAAAATATTAAATTCGCCGTTTCATTTGTCATTGTATCTTGTCTATGAGCTGAGATATATGTATTTCTGTTTTGACGGCAATATTGGCCGCCATATTGAAAATTAAAATTTCCACACTATTGCTGCTGCGAGAAAACGATTCCTTGAACCCGAAAATATTAATTTCGACGCTTAATTTCTTATTGTAGCTTCCTTTAACGTGAGATATAGATATTTCTGTGTTTTGGCGGCCATTTTGACCGCCATCTTTGATAGCAACAATGTATTGTAATTATATATAACTTTCTTCCGTAGCTGTAGTTCCTGTTGAGCGACGCTTCGTCATAAGAGATGTAATTGGCGTTGCCCTCCTTTATCCAGGTTTCAGACTGGCACCACTTGAGGATATGGCAGTGGCTGAGCTTTTCTTTCACGTATACATGTACACAGTTTAACGGCGCTGTGTCACAACATAAATGATGGCCGTCCAGTGAAATCTGTTAACTTAATTTAAGTATCAGGACATTTAATAAAATACCTCACAGAATGAGCCTATAGGTAGACACTTGGGCAGACATGCAGGTGAGCGGTTTTATTCCGGCGGTACCATAACGATGGCCGTAAAAATAGTAAGCGCGTAAAGGTATATTCAGTCACAGGCAGTAGTGTAGTCCTAAAAAATGATTTGGGGAACGCCTGCATATTGAAGTAAGCAAAAAGTGCAATCTTGCAAGAATTTTGCATAGTGTGAGAAAAAAAGTGGGGGAACGGCGTTCCCCACGTTCCCCCCCCCACTACACCACTGGTCACAGGTATATTCAGTCACGTGTAAATTCGGTCATGTGTAAATGCTGTGATGCGTAAATGAGCCATTTATTCAGTCAGTTATACATTCGTCCATTCAGAATCGATAGGAAGGTAAGATGACCGGTTCCAGTCACTGTCGCCGATATATGAGACAGGAGATTTCTTCTAACAACTCCTCTGAAACGACGCAGCACTCGTGAATAAGATGGCGTGTCTAGCAACACAATATCATTATCCACTGCTTGGTGAAATCTGACGGGCGCATAGAATAACAAGGTTTAATTAATTTAACTAATGAATTTGTAGGTATGCAAATGAAGCCCTGCATTCCCTCTAAAGAATGGTATAATTGTTTCTCTTCTAGGAAGAATAGTCAATAAGCTATAGTCGAAAAACTAAAGGGGTGGTATCCACCCCCCCCCGGTGCCTCGGGTATATAAGGTATAACTTTTGAATGGCGTAGGCTACCACCATGATGTTTACCTCAAAATGTGCGCCAATGAATCTGCTACAGCTACCTAAAATGCAAAAATTATATTCCATATGGGAAAAAAATTATGCATAAAAACGTAGGGGGGGTGGCAACCACCCAACTCCCTTGGTAGCCCGAGGTTTTTTTTAAATATATCATGAAAGCAACGACAATATTAATAGTCCAAAATAGTCTCACAAAATGAAGTACAGCTAACAGCTCTGTTAATTATCTAGTCCAGCAGAATTATTTGTGGAGCTAAATTTGATATTTAACAGTAAAGTTGTCAAGTAGTGGAATCCGGTACGAAAGACTCGTTACTGTGTCTGTATTAACTACATCATAAAATATCATGTTGATGGCATGCAGCAATTCTAGTTTTGCACTTATGTCAGAAAAATGCAACATCTTAGAGATGTTGTGCATATCAGTAACCTCTGGATTATCTAAATCACAATGCATACTGTCTAAGTATTCTGAATTGAAAGCGGTACAAAGTAACTATTCGTATATATGTAGGTATCCTGCACTTCTATAGTGCTTATCTTTTCATTACAAATCTACAATTCCAAATGTTTTAATTGTAGTTACGTGGAATCATAATTCAGCACAGGTCAGCAACTAAGTCGTCAGGTGGAGAAAATCGATGGCCAGAACAATGTTCTAGAAATTCCTTCTCTATTTCAAGCATATCGTCACATATACCACATCCAAAAGGTTTTGACAAAGCCGCATTTGCATCCACAGGAGATTTGAATTTGCTAACATACAGACACTCTCCATCTATAATTTTCGGGAAAGAACCTGCAATTCCACTAGAATGCGGATGTACGTTCGTTGAGTAACGTTCATTTTCATTATCAAGAACGCCTGGACTACTAAATCTGATGAAATGATCAGACATTTTAGCAATTACTTCACTTCCCATTTTAAGATCCTGTTGTGGTGTTCCTGCATGGAGTTTAAACTGCTTCGCTGAAGAAATGCTCTTGGTATAAGGTTTGTTGTGCGAATGTTGCTTCTCAGTTGCATGAGTTCCTCTGTGACTCTTTAGATGTCCAATATCTGTGAATCCTTTATTACAACCCTCACATATATATGGTTTAACTTCTGTGTGGGTTCTCATATGCACCGTCAAGGCTTTTCCTTCATTAAATGATTTCTGACAAAGCTGGCATCTGTATGGTTTTTCACCAGTGTGGGTTCTCATGTGCCTTTTCAGATGACCACCTTCAGTAAATGATTTCTTACATAGCTGGCACCTGTATGGTTTTTCACCAGAATGGGTTCTCAAGTGCTTTTTCAGATGACCACCTTGACTAAATGATTTCTTACATAGCTGGCACCTGTATGGTTTTTCACCAGTATGGGTTCTCATGTGCTTTTTCAGAGTACCACTGTGCTTAAATGATTTCTTACATAGCTGGCACCTGTATGGCTTTTCATCAGTATGGGTGCTCATGTGCCTTTTCAGAGTACCACCTTCAGTAAATGATTTCTTACATAGCTGGCAAATGTATGGTTTTTCACCAGTATGGGTTTTCATGTGCCTTTTCAGATTACCACCGTGATTAAATGATTTCTTACACAGCTGGCACCTGTATGGTTTTTCACCAGTATGGGTTCTCATGTGCCTTTTCAGATGACCACCTTGATTAAATGATTTCTTACATAGCTGGCATCTGTATTGTTTTTCACCAGTATGGGTTCTCATGTGCGTTTTCAGATGACCACCTTCAGTAAATGATTTCTTACATAGCTGGCACCTGTATGGTTTTTCACCAGTATGGGTTCTCATGTGCTTTTCAGATGACCACCTTGATTAAATGATTTCTTACATAGCTGGCACCTGTATGGTTTTTCACCAGTATGGGTTCTCATGTGCTTTTTCAGATTACCACCTTCATTAAATGATTTCTTACATAGCTGGCACCTGTATGGTTTTTCACCAGTATGGGTTCTCATGTGCGTTTTCAGAGTACCACCTTCATTAAATGATTTCTGACATAAATGGCACCTGTATGGTTTTTCACCAGAATGGGTTCTCATGTGCGTTTTCAGATGACCACCTTGATTAAATGATTTCTTACATAGCTGGCACCTGTATGGTTTTTCACCAGAATGGGTTCTCATGTGCTTTTTCAGATGACCACCTTGATTAAATGATTTCTTACATAGCTGGCACCTGTATGGCTTTTCACCAGTATGGGTTCTCATGTGCGTTTTCAGATGACCGCCTTCAGTAAATGATTTCTTACATAGCTGGCACCTGTATGGTTTTTCACCAGAATGGGTTCTCATGTGCTTTTTCAGAGTACCACCTTCAGTAAATGATTTCCGACATAGCTGGCACCTGTATTGTTTTTCGCCCGTATGGGTTTTCGTATTCTCCATCAGAATACTCACTTAATTGTTAATTTCAGTGTTTTATCCAGTATCGGTTCTTTGATGAGCTGTGAGACGATCACCTTCAGTATACAGTTTCTGAAATAATTAACATATGTTTGTGTCTTTAAATGATTCGTACATGCCTCTCCAATCACAAGATTCTAGACAAAGTCGGGATCTGTATATGACTTTAGACAAGGATGAGTGTTGATATGCGGTTCAAAGCAATGGACTCTGTAAAAGGTTTTTGCAATTGTTGTTGTCATAGTCTTTCCAAGTCCAGCAGTGTCC
Source organism: Aporrectodea caliginosa (assembly GCA_020284085.1). Taxonomy (NCBI): domain Eukaryota; kingdom Metazoa; phylum Annelida; class Clitellata; order Crassiclitellata; family Lumbricidae; genus Aporrectodea; species Aporrectodea caliginosa. Next base: position 88,753 of record JACEVL010000116.1, on the reverse strand, counting down.
AGTTTCACACATTACCGATTACTTCATTTTAAGTCCGCCTTTCAGATGCTTACAAGAAGAATTCATGTTTCATGTATCAGTAGTAGTTCTTTTCGAGTAAGACGAGAAATTATTAACACAGAAAAAACTTCATGACGAAATACTGAAGCTATCCATCTGTTGCATAAAAGCACACCTTCATGCTATTATTTAGGATATAATTATTTAGTGAAGATATAATAGCTGACTATAGACAAAGTTGGAGTAAAAGAAATCCACTCTAATATTATTAAGATGAAAGCCTTGTCTTACAATTAGATTTTGAAGCTCTGAAAGAATGTTGCTCGTCATTTTCATAGACTGCCTAAAAAACAAGTAAAGCATCAGCATTAAACATGTTTATAGAACATAATTTCATCGCAGCTCAATACAGTAGAATGACTGTTCATTAATATACACTGAAGCATCACCATATGCATCAAAGCATCACATGATCACTCCCGTTCTTAAATCACTCCACTGGCTGAAAAATCCTTGAGCGCATCCACTTCAGAGTCTTATCTCTAACCTACAACTCAATGCAATAATAGTAGCCAAAGTACCTTCGCACACTCTTCACCATCCAGTCATCCCGGTCTACCCATTCGTCCTCATATCTCACTCTCCCGTCCACGAGTCACTAATCGCCTCAAGTTCTCCAACCAAATCATATTCCACACTGCACCTCAACTCCGAAACAAACACCTTCTAAATCCCCAATATTACCAGTTCCTCCAACAAAACTGCCACTCACTCACCGTCACCTGCCTCAGGCTCCTCTACTCATCATGCCACAGATTTTCCAAACTGAAGTCTCGCCTCTTCCAGAAATCTTACCCTGATCCATCCGATCCTCTGCTTTCCAAGCTTTCTCGTCCTCGACGAAACCCTCATAACAGCTGACCTGCCTGTCAATGTTTGACAGTTGTCGACAAGGGGAGGGGGGTCAAAAACTGCCTAAAATTTGTTGACATAATTAATGGACGACCCCTTACTTATTTAGGTAAAAGTTTATTTTAGAGTATTTAATCATGACAATTGCATGGGTTTCAGTGCTGGTCAAACACAAGTTGCACTGATGAAAAGAATTCTTACTAAATAGAAGTCGGATTGATGAAAATAATCTTTTTTAAATGAAAAGAATTTTGCTTAAGTTAAATAGAAGCTGAATTGATAGAAAATAATTCTTAATTAAATAAAAGTTGTATTGATAAAAATAATTTCTGCTTAATAAGAAGCTGAATTGAAACGAATTTTGGCCTAATGGAAGCAGGACCGATTGGAAGGATTCTAGCCGAAGTAGAAGTTGGATTGATGACAAATAATAATGCTACATGTACAACGGGGAAAATAATCAATACTCTAACGTAACCTTTTACCTTATTTACGCTTGTAGACGTATACGAGGTATAAAGAACAAGTTAAAAAGAACGATGTACGACAAGGAACTGAAGTCTAACGACATCTAGTGGTCTGATGTTCATCCGAATGACTTTCCGCCATTACTATAGAATCGGGGACCGCTAGTTTCGTATAGATAGTATATAATCTATGGTATCTTTTGGCATACTCAACTTCCGGCAAATACTTCACCCGAATAAATTTCTATGCCTTTCTTCCCTATTAAGCACCGCGGGACTTTTTATTTCTCTTTTATTGACGACATTAACCCTAACCCTGACCCTAAACGACCCTCACGACGTAAAGTTTTCTAGTCCATGTCGGTTATGTTGAGGTTATTCGTCGTTGTTACGCGTCGTGAGAGTCTAACAGGGTCAGGGTTAGCGTCGTCCTAAATATATCGTAACTAGCGGTGCCCGATTCCATAGTAATGCCGACTTTCTATCCATCGTCTACGGGGGTTCTAAGTCCGACCCGAATGAACATAATTAACAAAATAAACATTTGAATAGGCAGTATACAGGCAAGTATACATCGATATACATCACGACCACGCTAGGTCTTTGTCATTGTTAGAATTTAACTTTAAATAGCTCGGCCGCTTTCTAGAAAACTGTTTTCGGGAAATTGGGCTTTTGTCTATTTTCAGCGTTTTCTGGGAGTCGGGTTGACCCCGTCTACGGGGAATTAAAGATTAAGATCAAACCACGATTATAATTATTAGCAACTCTCTCGTTGACTTTGCTGCCGTTAATTAAATGTGTTTGTCCACTAAATTATATGCACAGAGTTATAGAATCTAACCAGGTTTGGCATTAAAGTAGAATTTCTCCATAATTCGGTTTAAACTAACATCAGCACAAAATGGCGACGATTAAAGTGTTTCGCTACAGTGAGAACTGAGCTGAAGTTTTAGAGAGTATCTCCTGTCATCTAGCGAATACATTTAACGCGCTGCAACCAAAGAGATTCTAGGCTTATAAAAATTACTATTAACAGTCATTTTTCTAAAATTTCTATTTATGCCACTTCACCTGACGCTGGAGAGTTGTCTACGGTCGAAGTATAATCTACTGAGTTGATAGGCAACCTCAGCCGCTAGCTTTGTAGACAACGGACGAAGAGCACAGTATTTGGTCAGATGATTTTGGCATACCATGATCCATTTGTGATGTCCACTAGGCATGGACTGCATATCAATCAGGTCCACTTGTCCACGTGAGCCATAGTCCGTCATCACTTGACAGCCAATACATAAAACAAACAGATGTACATGGTTCAAATTTCTTGTTAAATGTAACAGTGATGTTACACATAGGCCTACCCTGAAATGTTCAGTGTATGTGTCTAGAAAATATGGCTTAATGTGTTATTGTAAAGCTTTTCAGGGTAAGTGTATAGAAATCACTAGAAAATTTCAGGGTATACGTATATAGGCCTACCCTGGTTTTTTCAGTGAATGTATACATTCCCCGAGTGAATCAGGGAATATACATAATTATAACCTAATAATTTCAGGGTATATACATACTCCCTGATGATACACATTCCCTGTAACATATATATATATATATTACAGTGCTCGCCTTAAATACCTTTTTCACGTATTCTTGCGAGGCTATAAATTCAGTCAGTTAATTGCCAGAACGAGCTGTAATATGCCAAAATAATCTTTGTCGGCGGCAACGGCCTATGTTGTCATAGGCAACGGCCTATGTTGTCATAAGCCGCCGTTAAACTGTGGATCCTCCTCCAGAATAAGTTACAAACACTTCGGCGCAAAGTCTTAGGCAAGGTCGACGTTAACCGCGTTTGGTATCTACAAAATGGAGAACGAAACGGAAAAACTGCTTAAAATCTTGTGGGAAACGCCAGGAGCAGGACCTCCCTTGAAACATGATCGATACGCGCATGTTCTTCTTGGGCGTTTAATGGATGAATTTGCATATGTAGCCTCTGTATGTTTGTACGTATATATTATATCCATTATGTATCCGGATAAGAAATCGTGAGTTAAGAAATCTGTCTGCCATTAATGCTGCGCCTATTTCGAATCTCACAAAGGCATCAAGATAGGTCGACTTCAAGGGATTTGCAGGTCGCTAGATGGCGTTAACTACTCATAATGCGATGCCTTTAGACACCTTTAATACGCCATAGACAGATAAAATAAATTCTCCCCTTGCGTTTTATTTATAGAGCCGCTTCAATTGGAGGTGATTTATACTGAATGTAACGTGAGGTTGACGTCAACGACCCTGTAATCTACAACGGTTAACAAAACAATGGATACAATATCTTCCCAGCAACCCAGTTGTGTGCCATCGGACTTTTATGGAGTATTAACGTTCGTTTTACGTTGAAACCAGCAACCGAATTTCCGACTGCCCTATGGCGTAGTGGTTGACGATCTGGAATATCATCAGCCGAGAGGTCGTGGATTCAAATCCACTGTTTTGCTACTGATGACATTTTTGTTCTCAAAGGCCTGAAAACCGCCTTTTCAACCTGGTCCGCGTAATTGGTGAAGAGCAAGGGCTGGCCTGTAAAGTACTGAACCATAATTGACACAAAGACGGGATTTTTCAAGGCCACTGAATAACAGAGAAGGCTTGCAAACGTAAATGTTCGTTATTTCATGTCAACACATTGCACTATGCACAGTTAATCACGCCCAAATTTGGTAAAGTTATAAGCATATAAAATAAGCAGCAAGTCCGGCATTGTACTGGGCCCGTGTCCCGAACCTTTGGATTCACCCACTGCCAGCTAGAGGCCAAAGAACAGGAAATAAACAATACAATACAACTGTATTTGATATTGCCCTCCTTCCAAAGTTCAGAAGTGCACTTGCGACCATACGACAGAACATCGATGGTGCAGAGCAATTGTGTGTGTGAAGGACTTGGTCAAGGTCCCTACACAGTGACTGCCTCAGGTGAGGCTAAACCTTGTACCCTCTACATTACAGGCCAAGCACTCTATCCAATCAGCACCTCTTCATGTCCTACTAGGAATAAAGAGCTTTACTTAACTTTAAGAACACGGAACATTAGGGACAGAAAAACAAATAAACACAGTGACCGTAAGACAGACAGTTGTGCACACAGAAGTGGCCAGATTATAGCAGAGATTTATCCAACAAAGGACTGTCGCCGCTGTTAGCTCCCTGTCCATCGTTTCTCTTGCCTGTCGTGTACCGACCCAATTGAACTGCGTTTTAGACGCATCTTTTTATCAATAGACGTACGTCATAATTGAAGCAACGTAACAATACGTCTTTTTTCTCTAAATTTAAAACTGCTAATAATAAACATGTTTTATAATGGAAGTGACGTAACAATGGTCTTTCTTCAAAAATATTTAAATTTTAACAACAGACCTGTTGTTACGTCACTGAAGTGACGTAACAATCAGCATAATCTACATTCTCAAAGCTAATTTTAGAAATATTGATTTTTATTATTATTACGAACATTTGTTAACGCGCGCATAGTCACAAAGATATGCGAATCTGAGATTTGTATCATAATCAAAGTGACGTAACAATAGACCTCCTAGTAGATATTCTCAAAGTTGAAATTTAACTTGTATGACAATACACTTGTATCACAATCAAAGCGACGTAACAATAAGCCTAGTCTATAATTATTATTCTCAAAATGAATCTATAATTATAACAATAGAGTTGTATCATAATCAAAGTGACATAACAATACGCCTAGTCTATATTATCACAATGAATCTATATTACAATAGATTTTGTATCGTAATCAAAGTGACGTAACGATACGACTAGTCTATATTCTCAAAATGAATCTATATTACAATAGATTTGTATCCTAATGAAAGTGCCAGACCGAAGGCTGGAATAAGGAGGAGGGCAACGATAATCATCTTACTTTTGACAGAGCTTCGTTAAATCGATTTATAGTACGGGTTTGAACCTGTCTAATGGTATCTATTAGCTGTTCAATGTTCTCATCCGAAACATCAGGTGGAAAACCCGAGGAGGAAGAAGAAAAACCTGAGAGTCAGCCATGGGTGAAGTGTTAGCGGCTTCAAATGTCTTAACCTCGGCATCTTAGGGCGAGTGGCCAGTCCTCTCCCTCGCCGTATGATAATCCCACCAACAGCGTACGGACAGAGTACTCATAATCAATAATTATGTACTCTCAAACACCATCCTTTTATTTATGGTCACAATTAATATTACGCATTTATTTGTCGATTCCATACAATGACAGACATTTTTATATGTTGTTTATAACCATTTTCTTGCCATCAATGGCCGTTAATTACCGTCGAATTTACCCACGCTTGCCGCGTAGACTAGCGATTTAACGGATTTGCTCAATTTATAGGATCGGAAGAATGCGTGTTAAAGGTGTCTAAGACTAACACACTATTACTTTTCTTTTTAATCGAGACGATGTGGCTCCGAAATCCAAAGTCGTCGACCTTTTACCTACATTCTAATTTCTAATTAGATAAGATAATTATATTTCCGTATTCCTGTTAAACGACGCTGCGTCATACGATAGATTTATAATCAGCGTTACCCTCCTTTAACGAGGCTTAACCGAGTATACGACAGTTGTCGAGATTGCGTTTCATGTACTGCACGTAGTTTACTATACGCCGTAGCATCATGCTGTCTCCTCGGCCTGACCTCCCAGATTCTGACCTGGCACCTAAGCGGACCAAACAACTTGACTATTGTGGACTTGATTTGACTAATCTTGTCTCCATGACTTGGTTGCTGCTTGGGCTGATAAATTTCGGAGCATATGCAATGGATTACTTTATATTCCGTTGTAGGCTACTACATGACATTGCTTTGCAGTCGTCTTCCCTGTCCTATTTGATTTCGATCTGGCTTCTTACCCTCGCATTTACTTGATGCGACCAATGGTTAAACAACGTATACGTTGAAGAAAATCTCGGTCACTGCCATGTACTCGGGTGGCGCCAGTCTGAAGCCTCGGTAAAGGAGGGCAACGCTGATTTTTCTCTCTTATGAGGCAGCGTCGTTAAACAGGAACTACAGAGCTACGGATGGAAATATATCCAATTAGAAGATAAGTTAACGGTCGACGTATTTGGCCTTGGCAGGAACAAGATGTCTCAAAAGAATAAATAATACAGTTCGCGTCTTGGACACCTTTAACACGTATTCCTCCCACGCTATTAATTTTCCAAATGCGCGGAATTGCCAGAAGCAACCAGCAACGCAAGAGAGTGTATGTGACCATGCCTGAGAAAACCCTCACTAAATCGGTACAGTTAATTTGTGAAAAACACACTTTATGCAATCCAGGACAGCTAATTGGGATTGTCCTACTTTGCAAGCAACATGGCTAGGGCCCGTTGTAATACGCCAAAACTAATTACGTCGAAGCAGGTCACTTCCCCCATTTTGTCTTTTCCTCTGTTGTCCGTGACCTTGGAGTTACACTGGACCAAGAGTTAACCTTTGCCCCTCATATAAACCGCCTCTGCCGTGATTCATACTACCAGTTGCGCCAGCTCCGCACTGTTGCTCGCTCACTTACTCCAGACGCCACTGCTACACTCATCCACTCTTTTATCATAGTCCGACTTGACTACTGTTGCTCACTCTATGTTGGTCTCCCAGCATGTCGGTCTGGGTGCCTGGACCTGGTCCTGCGCTCTGCCGCGCGCCTTTGCGGCCGCATTCCCAAATTTGGCCATGTCTCAGCATTATGCTGGATGTGCTTCATTGGCTCCCCTCATGCAGCGGATCTCGTATCGGATCATTGCTTTGGTCTGGCGGTCCTTGCTGGGCCTCGCCCCCGCCTATCTACGCGACCTCTGCTGCCCTACCTTGGGTGCTCCGGGTCGTCGCTCTCTCCGCTCTATAGCGGGGCGTGCTCTTGGTCCCTTTTTGCCCGCACAGCTACTAAGCAGAATCGCGCCTCCTCAGTGGTTGGCCCCTCCCTCTGGAACGGACTTCCTTTGATGCTGCGCTTGCATCCCAGAATCCACTCTGAATCTTTATATTCTTAGCTCAAATCTGTCCTTTTCAGCCGTGCTGGGGTCGGTAGCGCTCTTGAATAGTAACCTTGAAGAGGCGCTATATAAATTTTTGTTATGAATGAATGAATGAAAAAACCGCTAATGTATCTAATACACTACAACAACAACAACAACAACAACAACAAAACTTCATTAACTAACAAAGCATGTATGTATTATAATTGTTTAAAGTATGGTTTAAATAGATTCAAATTATAACCATAGATCTGTTATTGCAACAAAGTACTGCGACATTATACGACGTAAGACTTAGTCTCGGAATGGGACTCGGATTCTTATTATGAATGTAATAAATTATGACATAATATTATATATTATTTAAAAATGAACAGTTGAAAAGAGATTGTCTATGAGTGTTTTAGTTCTATCTAGCGATAGAGCGCGAATGCACTATTTGTAGAATCGATGGAAGACGTACCAAAGGTGTCTAAGGTGAGTATTGCGTTATCGAGTTTCACGATATTTCGCAACAGGAGCTCAACGTTTAAACCAGTCCTTTGATAAACAGGAAGACAATATCAAGAATTACCCATAATAATTATTATGGGTTATGCGTTGAATTAGCTCTCTTAGTCTTGCCACTGACGCTATAGGCTACTCATTATCTATGCGTTGGCTGGGGGCGCAAGGGCAGACAACATTTATAAATGTTTTCGCTAGGTTGGATATTTGAACTTCGATGTAGCCCAAAATGAGATTTTGACAACGTAGCATGCAAAAGCAGTGATTGTTTTGCAAACTGTTAGTTAATCTCTCGATATGGATGTATTGATTCAAAGTTTAATGGCATCAAAGGTCGTTACCTTGGACAGAAATAAAGTTAAACCAATGTTGACAGTGACATGACATGAGCACCTGAGCAAAACGAACAGAAACGGGGATGGAGTTCCAAACTCTACCCCTAGCAATCGAGAAAGATTGAATTGGTTGAATGCATGTCAAAGGTATGTAAGTTGAAAACTGTATTATGCATTGTTTAGCGACACCTTGCGGCTGCCTACGCCAATTGCGTCGACCTTTAACTTATATTCTGATTAAATATATTTTCATTCGTGGCTTTTATAAGTTTTATAATTGTAATAAAAAAATGGTGATTAGATTAGATTCTCTTTGCTCCGCGTATAATGAACTCACATACGTTGGCTCCATTCCGTATAATCTCCATCCTCCACAGTCCGTCCTCTGTCTCTCCCCAACTGTGCGTCGTCATGAACGCCCAGTTAGTGAGCCACCAGCGAACGTGTCCGGCGGCCATCAACCTTGAGGGGGATATCTACAGAATATTACGCTCTGCTAAACATATACCGACCGATCGATGCGTTTTGAAGGTGTCTAAGGCGATCACTATATCGTTAATTGTTCAGCGACATTTGGTGGTCACTAAGGACTGTTAATGTCGCCTACTCTATGAAAGAGAAATATACAGGCTAAAGACTGGCACCACCCGAGGATTTGGCAATGGCCGAGAGTTTCATTCATGTATACTTAGTTTAACGACGCTTTGTCACATCGCAGGATCAGCGTCGCCCTCCTTTATTCCAGACTTCGGACTGGCACCAACAGATCGTAGGCAGTTTTCTCACCTGTTTTTCATCATGTTGTGGCCGCCAAGGACCGTTAACGGCGACCTTCCCGACGAGTATAGCGGTTCGTTGTTGCACATGGAACGATAGATTAAACGAAGTTGCAGAATTTATAGCACCGGAAGAATGCTTGTTACAGGTGTTTAAGACGAACTGTTCTGTTCTCAGCCATCCTCGTTTCGAGGGTTGGCCGCATCATGAATAATATTCCTCCAGCGTCTCCTGTCTTCCGTCAGTCTTATCAATTCCTCCATTGTCAATCCAGTCCATTCCTTTATGTTGCTCAACCAGTTTGTTCTTGGTCTTCCTCTTTTCCGATTTCCCGGCATTGTACCCTGCATGATGTCTTTCTCCAAGCATATTCCCTCTCTTCTCATGATTTGTCCGAAGTAACTAAGTTTTCTTTCTTTTACCGTCTTCAGGAGACTCCTCTCCACTCCTGCCTCCTCCAGCACCCATTCATTTTTCCGCATTTCCGTCCAAGATATAGTCATGATCAATCTCAGACACTTCATCTCGAATGCCTCTATTCTTCTCTCCTCCTCCTTCCTCAGTGTTCAACTTTCACAACCATATATAGCCACCGGCCAAACCAGTGCTCTCCATAACTTTATCTTTGTTGCTGTTGTTATGTCATGGCTCTTCCATATCTTTTTAAGGTCTGTAGCCACTGCATACCCCTTTGCCAATCGTACTCGGATCTCTGCACCGCAATCACTGTCTTCGTTGATGGTTGAACCCAAATACGAACACTGTATCATTAATTGCTTGGCGACATTCAGAGATTGGCGCGCGACGAATAATTCATGATATATTTGAGCATTTATTAAGTGCCACTGTTTAATGACCAGGTATCAATCGATGTCGCTGAGCAATTGTGAGTAAAGGTCGTGTTCAAAGTCGCTCTACAGTAACCATCTCAGTGAGAAGTTCACGAGGCGGTCACCAGGTGGACACAAACCGCACGATCAAAGCACGTCTCGACAATTTCAAGTTCGAACAATGAGGACCAATGGAGCACATTAACCTGTAAAACAGAACAATTGAAAAAGCGTGGCAGTGGAAGAAGAAAAACAATCCCTTTAGTGAACCCAGAGAGACAGCCATGGATATGAAGATGTGTTAGTGACTTTATTTTCTTTACTTGGCCGTTTTCTGGTTTACTGTTTTGCTACCTGATGTATTTAGTCTAGTTGTAAATGACTTTTAGCAACACATGGGCTAGCGCAGAGAAGGCGCGTTGTGACATACTTAAAATATACTATAATTATTAAGTGTCCTGATAAGTACACACATCTGATCTTCTCGATATTTATCTGATTACGATTTGTTGTTGGTGCGCCATCGCTCGATGCCTTATGCATTAGACTCCGCTGTTGTAATTTTACAATTTGAATTTAAATAAATTAAAATTAAAGTTTCGCATGTAAAAGGTTCCCCCGTCTCTCATCCCTGAAGCTTTCCCGTTCCAAATTGAAGTCTCGTGTTATATATTGCATTAAGGCGCCATCTTTTTCATTGTTACTTGCTTTATTATTACGCATTTTATTAAACGTCGCCATGCAATGGCCACAAACAGACAGTTACTGTTTATTCGTTGTTTAACTCCATTTTGTAGCCTCCAATGGACGTTTCGTCGATTCTACCCTATGACTAGGAAAGGCTGACCAGTCTAGCGATTGGATTGGATCCACAGTTTAACGGCAGCTTATAACAACATAGGCCGTTGCCGCCGACAAAGATTAGTTTTTGGCATATTACAGCTCTTTAGGCACTAGTCTAGCGATTAAACGCATTAACTCAATTTATTGCATTGAAAATTTTCGTGTTAAAGGTGTCTAAGACGAGCATAGTTTTATCGATAGGTTGGCGACATCATGCGGTCGCCAATGCTAGCTAAGCACAGGTAATCTTATCACCATGTCATATAATCATAATATATTATAATCTTAACTGATCTATAGTATATATTATATAGTCTAGTGTTTAGTATTCTAATCATATAATCTAATCCTTATCTAGAATAACCATAATGATCTAATCCAACCGTCTAATCTAAATGGTTTAGTCATTTAATCTAAGCATTATGCAACATTCTTTCAACCTAATGTTAACTATTCGTCTAATCTTTTCAAATCCTGTCTAATCAATTCATCCAGTCTCATCGTATCTGATGTTTTATGATCTAACCTTAAATAATATAATAATCTAATCTTTCGAATCTAATCATCATCTCATCTTTTCCTATCTGATCCCTTCTTATGATCTAATGAAACCTGATAATCTAATCCTGTCTCATTTATTATGATATAAATCTAATCATAACTTCCAAACATCAATATACTAGTTTCATCACTCGCCACCAGGTGGAGACACTGCTTGATCAGTTTCTGCAGATGGAATTGATTGACTTTTACCTACGGTTTGTGGGACCTGGTAGCCTATTAGATGAGTGCTTGCCTTGTAACGCAGAGAGTATGGGTTCGAGCCTCCTCATCTGAGACGGTTAATGTGTAGGATCTTGAGCAAGTCCTTCACTCACGATTGCTCAGCGCCATCGATTGAGGCTTGGTCATAATAAATGCTTAATAAATGCAGAAATATAATTATTATGATTATCAATCACGCGTTATCCCAAGATGTCGCTAAGCAATAGCGATGTCGCTTCCCTAAACACCTTTAGCACGCAATCATCCGATGCTATAAATTCAGCAAATGCGTTGTATCGATTGAATGTGGAAAAACTCGCCACTTATTGGTAAGGACGATGTTAACGGCCCTTGGCGGCCACGAAATGGCAATAAGAAAAGGAAAACTGCCTGTCATCAGGGTAGTGCCAGTTCGAATCCCTGATAACCGAGCAGGGCTAAGCTGATCATTTACGCTGTGACACAGCGTCGTTAAACAACGTATACGAGGAAGAAAATCTCGTCCACTGCCATGGGCGCGGTGGTATAGGGGTATGTTCGGTTCCTTGCAGCTGGAGGGTTGCGGGTTCGAATCCACCTCAAAGCCGCCGCGTAGGGACCCTGGGCAAGTCCTTCACTCGCAATTGCTCATGCGCTTCGGCGTGAAACTCCGATTCAGCGTCCGCGCTGTAGTCGGGAGCGCCTCTGAATGGGAAATCTGGTAGGGGCGCTATAACAAGTGTTCAAATACAATACAATACCATACTCAGGTGGTGCCAGTCCGAAACCTTGATAACGGAGGAGGACGCCAATCATCCTCATTACGACACGGTGTCGTTAAACAGATATTACGAAATGACTTTCTATTTGCAACTTCATACCAGTATAAACAAATAATCATACCACGATTTGGGTAATTAAATTAAAAGCTTCTATGGCGCCAGTGTCTAATGCACAAGGCATCGACCGATGGCGTAACAAAACCAATCCGTAATCTGTCTAATAAACGGAAGATCAGTGCAATTAGACAGATAATTATGCAGTCTATGGAGTGGAAGCAGTTTGAAAGAGGTAAGATTTATATTCAGAACGAAATGAAACAACGTAGGCGACTGAGCAGAACTGACCAGGGCTGTTAACAATACTGGAAAAAAGTATTGGCAATACCAATACCAATACTTCATAATAAAAGTATTGCAATACCAATACCAATACTATTTCTTAAAAGTATTGCAATACCGATACCAATACTTTTACCAATACTTTTCGTCGTTTTCGATAAGTAAGTTTACGTTTAATCACGTGAAATTAACGACCTCTTATATATAACGGGCGTGAAATAGATTCTTTCCATTCACACCAACGATCATAGATGGCAGAAAGAGGCTATTTTCAAAGAAAGAGGCTATTTTCAAAGAAAGAGGCAATTTTCGAAGCGTAAAGAATTATTTCTCACTATTTCTTGATCTCGACTTACTCAAGCGGAGGAGTAAATACCTAAATTACTGTGGGAAAAAGTATTGGTATCGAGTAACGCCGACAGGCTAAAAAAGTATCGGCGATACACATGCGATACCAACAAAATTAAACTATCGCTATACTCGCTGCGATACTGGAAAAAGTATCGGCGATACCAAGTATTGCGATACTTTATCGCGATATTAACAGCCCTGGAACTGACACACAAAGGGAGAGCCTCACAATATAAGTCCAGCAACCAAACAAGGTCGTTTACAAAGAACGGTTCTATCTATGATAATCCGAAGATCTTGAATAGTGGAAGAAGACTGGCAGCGCCCATTGAAAGCAACGCCCTGGAGCGTTACCTTTGTATGTATGCATGTATGTATGTATGTATGTATGTATGTATGTATGTATGTATGTATGTATGTATGTATGTATGTATGTATGTATGTATGTATGTATGTATGTATGTATGTATGTATGTATGTATGTATGTATGTATGTATGTATGTATGAAGACAATTAATATGGCACGTCTAAAGTACCTCACAAAGACACTTTATCCATTTACCTTTTCGTTACCTTCATCCGTTTACCTCTGCATACAAAGCTTTCCGATAAATAATGAACTGACCTGGTGGCCAGCTTCGACGTTATCTCGCATCGATGCTGGGCTGGAACCGTCGTTCAGTTTTCCGCCAGAGGGACCGTAGCATCGATGTCCAGCAGACCGTAACCGAAGTGATGGCGGACTGCAGAGGCAGAGGAAACGCATCATATCAATGATAAGGCAAGTGAAGTAAGACAAGATCTGGTAATTTAAGTAATGTAATGAAAGATAGGATCAGGTAAAGTAAGTTAATGTCAGGCAGGCCTACGTTCTAGTCAGGTGAGGCAAGGTGTGGCCTGACCTTTCTTTGCTTACCCGACCTGACCTTAAATCATCTGCCTGTGTAAAATAAGGTCAGGTCAGGAAGAAATTAAGATAAGGCAATTCAATGAAAGTCAGGTGAATAATAAGGCAAGGTAAGTTATTAAGATAATGTCAATCACTAAGGTAAGTAAGGCAAGGTACATTTGAATGGGTAAGTACAAGCAAGGTGCATAAAGGGAAGCAAGTGAAACAGAGGTAAATAAAGACAAAGTAAGGAAGGGTTAACAAAGCTAAGTCTACCTTGTTAAAGGTAAGCTAAGGTAACGTTATAGCTCTGGCGCAGACAAGACAACAGCTAATGTAGCTTCGACTTCTATAGCGCCCGTCTTCATAGAGCATCACTCGAAGGTCCAAGTCACAAATACTCATCTCAGTCAGTGGTTGGTAATCGCATCTGAATTACTTCTATAACATCGATGGTCGCTCTCATTAGAAAAGCTAATTTTGAATGAAGGAGACAGTAATCTAATAATTATTACCTAATCCAATCTAATCTAATCTAATCCCTGTGCCGGAGACTATATGACCGTTCCATTCCACAATCTCACACGCAGATTGTTTATAATAAGAATGTTATACTCTGTATAAATGAATGACATGTACAACAAATTGCGGATATGCATTTCAACTGGTTTCACAAAACTTACTTAAACAATTCTTCTGAAACGACGCAGCGCTCGTGAATAACCTGGTGCCTTGCGCTTAGCTTCTAAGTGGCGCTTTAGTTATTTCGAACTTACGATTAGAAGCTGTTACGTTTGTTTGAGTTCACCTTACAATGACTGACACAAACACACCTAGCCTAGGTGACGAAACGCAGTTTCTGAATTTATGTCAACGGCGGAGAACGTTTTAAAGGTGTTTAACGACACAATAGGATTATCCATTGCATACAGAAATCTGACGGTTTTCATAACCTGTAACGTTGATCTTGCCTTACCAGATCAGTGTATGAATGCATGCATCGTAAACGTAATCTTGAAATTTATCAAAAGCCCTAGAAAGTTAATTAGAGGGAACAAGATAATCACAGGCGCTCAGTCGAAACAGAATCGATAGGCAGGTTAGTCAAACTTACTTCTTCTTTTTTTCTTACTGAGCAATATTTTAGTAAGTAAATATTGATTCACGTAGTATAGTTTTTAGCGCTAGCTATCTTGCGGTCTTTGTGGGAAGTTTGAGGCTATCTTGCGGTCTCTGTGGGAAGTTTGAGATCCACCTAGCGTTACGAGAGCACAGGGAGGGACCTGGTTACTAAAAATTAACAGAATTTAATTAATTTAATTAATAAATTACAATTGAGCGTTAAACGACCTCTTATGTCATAAAATTAGTTGCTTTCATACATTTCTCCCTGTTTATACAGATTAATTGTCGTTCAAAGCAATTAACAATTAAATGCTTTTATAGCATCGGCTAAACGCGTTTTAAAGGTGTTATAAGGGTAATCGCATAATCCATTGTTTAGCGATATCTCACGGCTCTCATGGCCCTTGATGTCGAATTTACCTTACCAGAATAAACGGAATCTCAATATTTATACAGCGCCCAAAGTAAGCTAAATCGCCAAAACCAGATTATTCACAGGAGCTAAGTGAAAACAAAACTGATAGGCAGTCATTGAAGGTCAGAATCGTGTCAAAACATCAGGAGACAGATAGCAAAGAGTGACGCTTTAGTAATTTCGTAACCAGTGTTTTACTGATACGTGTGACTAACAAAGCCTTTTCAATTTGAGTTCGTCGTGCAATGTCCAAATATCACCAATTCGGGGACGTAACGCAATTTCTGAATTTATACCTCCTGTATAAAGTCTTTTAAAAGTGTGTAACGACACAATCGCATTATCCATTGTTTTGCGAAACTTTACGGTTCCCAAGACCGGTAACGTTGACCTTGACTTACAAGAGCAGTGTATGTATGCACATAATTTGTAATCTCGATATTTCTACAGCTCCCGAGAAAGCTAAGTAGAGGGAACGAAATAATCACAGGCGCTTGATCAAAAGAGAGTCAATAGGCAGTTAAAGTGATCAGGCTCAGGCAAGCTCAATGAGACATTAGGAGTAAAACGACATCTTTTGGCATAAAAGATCGTTGTAGTCGAAATCAGACACTTTTTACAGTTCAGCAACGAAGGTTTAAGACAACAATTAAATGCTTTTGACGCATATATTGCGTCAGTCGTACGCGTTTTAAGGGTGTTAACTAAACAATTGCGTTAATGTAATGTAATGTAATGTAACAAGACATTTATATAGCGCCACTTAAGAGTCTCACAGAAGCGCTCAACACGTGGCCATCAAACAGCTGAAAAAGTGCGTCTTTAATAGTCGAGAGAAAACCATGTAACCACATGCAGCATTAGTGGCACGCACAGATGGCGGAAGAGTATTCCAGATCCGTGGCGCCGCAATCGAGAAGTCCCGACGAGCACGTGTGGTGGTTCGAAACGAAGGTACAATCAAGTCATTTCGCGAAGCAGACCGGAGAGCCCGCCGACCAGTTTGAGTGCCAACTGGAAGGCACAGTTCAGCAATGTAGTCCGGAGCAGTGCCAGTCGTAGCCTTCCAAACCAGCGTAGCGATCTTGAAATTAACACGATCAGCAACTGGAAGCCAGTGTAGCTCACGCCGCATGTAGTCGGATATGTGTGAATATTTCGGCAGGTCAGCCAGAAGTCTGGCTGCTGCATTCTGAACAAGCTGAAGTTGACGAATGCGGAACTCAGGGAGGCCCAGGAGGACTCCATTACAGTAGTCAAGACGTGTGAGAACAAAAGAGTGTATTAGTACAGCCGCGGCGTTCAGCGAGAGCGTCCTCCGTATAACTCGGATCTGTCTGAGCTCGTAGTAACTTGTCCTTGAGATATTTGTCACATGATCAGCCATCGTAAGCCCACCATCAAGAAGCACCCCAAGATCCCTCACCACATCACAGGTCTGTCCACCAAGGGATGCTGATGCAAGGGCATCAATCCTACAACGTGAACGTCTTGTACCGAACCATATAAACTGTGACTTAGTCGGGTTGAGTCTAAGACGATTGGCAGACATCCAGTCATGCACCATCGCAAGTGCACAATGCATTTGTTGTGCGCACACCACCGAGTCCTCAGGTCGACAGGACAAATAAAGTTGAAGGTCATCAGCAAACTGATGAGATGTAGGACCCAGCGACGCCACAACATCATAGAGGTCAGCTGTGTAGAGAATGAACAGTAGTGGCCCCAGGACTGAGCCCTGAGGAACACCACAAACAACAGGCGCCCAGACAGACCTGTCATCTCCAATCTCTACCCTCATGGTCCGCCCCTCAAGATAGGAGCAGAACCAAGCCAATGCACGGCCTGAGATCCCGTATGATGCCGCAAGCCTTGTAAGCAGTATCTGGTGATCCACCGAATCGAAGGCAGCACTCACGTCAAGAAGAGCCAGTAGTGTAACCCTGCCCGAATCCATAGCCTGATGGATGTCTGATAGAAGACGGACAAGGAGTGTCTCAGTGGAATGGCCCTTGCGAAAGCCAGACTGATGTTTTGGCATCAGACCATTCTCTTCAAGATATCGGAGCAGCTGAACAGCAACCACTCTCTCAATCAGCTTTGACATGAAGGTTAGGTTTGAGATGGGTCTGTAGCTCGACGTTAAGTTCAGATCAAGCCCTGTCTTCTTGAGGGCAGGTCTGACAATGGCACACTTCTGGCTGACCGGTAGTGCTGCCTCATCCAGCGAGGCATTGCAGATGGAGACAATGTACGGCAGTAGATCATCAATCACCTCAAGAAGCGTTATCCATTGTTTCGCGACATCTTACGGCTTTGAAGACCATTGACGCCAAATTTACCTTGCCAGAATAAACGTCATCTCGAGATTTATTCAGTGTCAAAACTAGCGAATTGGCGAGAACGAGATTATTCAACGGAGCTCAGTGAAAACAAAATCAATAGGCAGGTATAAAAATTGAGAATCGGGTCAAAACATGGCCCTCTGGATTTAACAGGCCGTACACAAGCCATTGGGAGCAGCCTGTGACGTCACGAGTGCCGGCCGAAGCGTCGCCATTTGCATTGCGAGGTTTATTCGAATCGAGTATGTGTTGATTTTGACTTGAAATCGTCGTTAAATCTCGCATTTACGCTATTACTTGTTTGGATTTGATTCGCCGGAAGATACTGAGGTATGTATTACACTAACGAAGACGTAAAAGTTATAAATCGGAAGGTTAACGAAATCGGAAATGGCCTTTTTAAAAAGGAATGTTTAGAACTGCACAATCCCTTCTAAACCCTGGTAAATTTTTCCAAGCAGACGACAGGGAACGTTTTAAACTATTTTTTACTGCACAAAAATGCTTTTACAGCTGCACTAATTCATTTAGAAATGCCCTTTTTGTGTAGAACTGCAGTACTGCACACTAAAAAGCCCTGGGTTACTAACTACAAGAATGAGTAGGGCATATTAAAGTTGACCCTCTGTACAACCTAGACTCCTCGGCCGTCTGCATGAGTTACCGCTGTTGCAATGGCTAAATAATTTGTCAGTGTATGTAGAATAGATGAATATACGAACGTGTATCTGAGCGGTATATGAAGCGTATGCGTCTCATGTGGCAATATGTACGGTAATCTATCGTTTTACAGTCCCAAATTATTCGCCCTTTTCAATTCTTGCTTAAATAGAAGTTGGATCAATTAAAATAATTCTTGCTTAAATATAAGTTGTATTGATGAAAATAATTCTTGCTTAAATAGAAGTTGGATTGATGAAAAAATAATTCTTGCTTAAATAGAAGTTGGATTGTGAAACAATGAAACTATATGTACATAATAAGGGACGCAAAACGATAGATTACCATATGTACACTGTGCAATAAGCTTACCTATAAACGTTATGAACGGGATTTTTAAGTTTTAACAGTGCAAATTAATAAGTACTGATGTGTTGTGTTGTGGATTATTCGATTTTGAATGATTTCCTTACAGACTTCAAGAATGCCGCAGAAATGCTGTGTCCCGAACTGCCGTGGAAACTACCACAAAACGAAAGAACACGCAGAGGAGAAAGTCAGTGTTTTTCGTTTCCCTAGTGACCCAGAACTTCGCAAGAAATGGCTGAGAATGATTCCTAGGGAAGGATTGGAAGTCTGTGACAAGACTGTCGTGTGCGAGAAACATTTTGTACCTGAATTCGTAATAAGAGTGGATACTGCAACTCGTGCCGATGGATCTATACTGACGGTTCCACGAAAGAATCCGAAGCTGGCAGCTGATGCATACCCATGTTTGTTCCCGAACAATTCATCCTACCTGTCTTCTGAGCATCCAAAGAAAAGAAAATCGCCAGCTGAGAGGTTTGCTGAACAGTCCGCACGCGATAATGAAGAATTTCAGAAGTGGATGCAAGAGGACGAGATTTCTTCATATGACGAGCTTCTGTTAAAAATTGATGACTTCGTGAAAACATTATCTGACACTCAGTGGATTACACTTCATGATGAGAATTGTTTATGTATTTATACTGTTGATCTCGTTGACAAGCCACGGATTACTACAGCTATTAAAATATTGAGGAGTCTGAATGTTGAAGTTTATAGAGGTGAGTCACATGTTACCAGTCAAAGTTTGACTTGGATCCTTGGTAAGCAGTGTCTGCTTAAATGCTGGTCACAGTTGTCATCAGTACTTAGTCACTTCTCTACTGATGTTGGTCGTTTATCTGTGAAGGAACAAGTAGAAGTTGTTAAGCAGGATTTACATGAACTAACTGAAATGATAACTGATAGTGATGATTATGGTGCCGATGTGTTGGCTCGCTTAACATTTCTAAGTGAACAGATATCGCTGATTTTTGCTTCAAAATGAAGTACAGTCCAGATACGCTATGTATAGCTTTCCGGTTTTTTGCTGCATCTGCCACTGTTTATCGCCGTTTGCGTGACACTGTTTTGACCTTGCCAAGTGTTTCTTATTTGAAACGGCTGTCTACTGTTTTTTCACTGTCTGGTGGATTAAATGAAAATTCTCATGTAACATATTTGAAACAGAAGGCTGAAATTTTGAAAGATCATGAGAAACATGTTATCTTGCTTCTTGATGAAATTTATGTAGAGCCTAAGGCATCGTATAAAGGTGGATGCATTACAGGTAAGGCCTCAAACAGCCCTTTGGAAGAGGCAACAACAGTGCAGACATTTATGATTTCTTCAGTTTTTTCACCGAACAAAGATGTTGCTGCTATGGTACCAGTGAAAAATCTCACTGCGGCCTACTTAAAAGATTGTACATTACCAGTTATAAAAATGCATGAAAGTGTGGGCTATTTCGTATTTTGTATAATTTCAGACAACAATCGAGTAAATAGAAATATGTTTAGTGAAATGTGTGGAGGTACACTTATGCCATATGTGCAGCATCCTTGTTCGAAGGACCGCAAGTTGTTTTTCTTATTTGACAGTGTCCACTTGCTTAAATGTGTACGAAACAATTGGTTGGGTCAGTGTGACGCAGAAAGCACGTTTACTTTTCCAGATATTAACAATGGTACTATCTGTAAGGCATCATTATATCATCTGAGGGAATTGTACAAAGCCGAGAAAGACAGCATAGTTCGTATGGCCCCAGGACTGTCTTACAAAGTTTTGTACCCAAGCAATGTGGAGCGCCAAAATGTGAAATTGGTGCTGAAAGTTTTTGATGAAAAGACAGTGGCAGCTGTGAATCACTATGGACTTCAGAAGCAGGTTGATGTCTCTGGCACTTCCAAATTTATTACTATCATTTTGCGTTTGTGGAAGGTGTTGCATGTGAAGTCAACAGACAAAGGACGTCGTAAGCGTGACAATGATTTTGACCCAATCAGAAGCATTGCTGATGAAAATGTTCAGTATTTACGTGATGTTCACAGCTGGCTTGTGACATGGGAGGGTCTTAAGCAAAAATCACGACAGGGATGTTTATCTAATGAAACTTTGTTTGCTTTGAAACATACAGTTGGGACTTTTGTTGAACTGATTAGTTATCTGCTTGTTGATATGAAAGTGCATTATGTTTTGACTGGCAAATTCCAAACAGACTGTTTGGAATTCCGTTTTAGTCAGTATCGGCAGTTATCAGGGGCAAATTTTCACGTGTCTGTTCAGGAAATAAAGGAGTCTGAAAAAAAGTTGAAAATAGTTAGTATTCTTCACGTTGTATCTGCTTCACGTGGCGATATTACAGTAAAAGATTTCATTGTGCAGGCAACTGATAATGTTGAAAATACTATTGATGTAAAAGATGACATTGTCCAGGAACTGGTGGCTAGTTGTATGGCCTGTGATGACGTTGAAATTACAGAGTCTGAGTCCCAGTCCTTAATTTTTATTGCTGGATATGTGGGATACAAACTTGGACAGAAAATTGCATGTGAATTATGTAAATATGAGCTTGTTTATGACAACACTTTGAAGTTTGATGTTAGCTCAAGTGATTATAGTTATCTGTCAGAAATCGATCGTGGCGGGTTGAAGTGGCCCAAAGATTTTTTATTAGAGATTGTGACCCAAGCATTTATGGTTTTCAAAATTGTTGTGTCCAAAGAATGTGAGACAAAGTTCTTGACTGTAGGCAGTCAAAAAAATGTTTTGATTTTATTAGTTACTGAACAGTTAAAAAAGTCTGGTGCTGTTGATGGAGAATGCACTTGTGGTACAACAATGCTGTCTCTAGCACAGATGTCATTGAGCTATGTGGCAAACATATTTTTAAATAATTACTGCAAGAAAGAAGCAGATAAAATCACTGTGGGGAAGCAGAAGGCAAAAAGAAAATTAAAAACACTAACTCATTGAGAATTATAATGTCTGTGATTTTACTATGTGTCATGTAAATTAAAAGTTTAGTAATTACTGTATTTTGTCACATACTGAAGCTTTTGAAAGCTGCATGTCAAATTTATTTCCCACTCACCCTATTTGGCTCACTCCAACCCTTTATTTAAGAAACTCTGTATTCTAAAAATTTACGACATGTCCTACATGTCTATTGTAATCCTTATGTTCAAGTTTGGAAATAGTACCTTACCTTGCATATTTAAAAATTATTTTATATCCGATTCATTAGCTTAATACTTCATGGGTAAAGTAAATATGTTGTCCCCATGCCTGCACTACTTGTCAATTTAATAGCTTCAGAATTCTTAGTCCTTGATTGTGGAACTCTTTTTCGGATGATATTAAGAGGGAATATAGTCTCTATACTTTCAAGAAAAAACTAAAAAAGTATTGTTATTAAAATATTCTAATGTTGATGTGTAGCTTTTGGTCAATATACCTGTACCTGCATTTAATATGCTCACATTACTTATCAGTCTTCTACGTGTATTAATTTTATTACTAAGTCATTATTGATATTGGTGGTATTGTGATGATGTACTGCTGTTATTGTTATTGTTGTTATTATTACTACTATTATTGAATTCATAATTAAGTATCAAATACGTTTATGAACAATATTCAAGAAAGAGGGGTCAAGCTTAGTATAAGCTATTAGCTTTTCTTGGTTCCCGTTGCACTGTACTTGTTGTTTCATGATTTTAACCTAAAACCTGTTCTGAACAATAAACATATATTACATTTTACTCCTGCATGCTTCTTGTCCTAGTCCTGAAGTCCAAATTGGGCATTGCTCCTAAATATCTTAGGGATCACATTCTCTCCACTCTCTCTTCAGTTTCTAAGACGTATGTACACCAGAGTGCGGATATGCAATTGGTTTAATAAAGAATATACTTACTTACTTACTTACTAACTATGGAATGCCCTTCCCTCCTCTCTACGTGCTACCGTTCTTTCTGGGTATCTTCCTACAGCATTCTCCCTCCTCAAAACCGTCTTCTTCTCTAGGGGTTCTCACACTGGCAGCGCTGCTG
Organism: Aporrectodea caliginosa; assembly: GCA_020284085.1. Classification (NCBI taxonomy): domain Eukaryota; kingdom Metazoa; phylum Annelida; class Clitellata; order Crassiclitellata; family Lumbricidae; genus Aporrectodea; species Aporrectodea caliginosa. The sequence continues at coordinate 65,976 of JACEVL010000116.1, read as the reverse complement.
AATGGCCACTGCTGTGAGCGGCGCTATATAAATTAACCAATACAATACAATATAATATTTCGCGGATTGGTTTATTACGTTAATTAATTATTTAAACTGTACAAATACGGGGTATCTGAACGCAAACCAAGCAGCAACAGCTACATGCATTAGGCCGGCATCTGTGACGTCACGCTTGCTTGTGTACGGCCTGTCAATAATCTAGAAGGCCATGGTCAAAACCTCAAGAGACATACAGCTAGAGCGCCTGCAAACCCTTCAAACCGTAGAACAAACCGTTATTAAGTCCCTCCCAAGAGCTTAGTCAAAGGCGCTCAGTCAAAACAGAATCAATAGGCAGGCAAACTGATCAGGTTCGGTCAGTGTCATAGAGACAAGGGATTGTAGTAAACGGTGTTTAACTTCATGTTGCGTTTGGCTACCACAGCCCTTCAAGTCGTGGCTTCCCGTCCATTCTTGATTCTTTTCGCCATAGAACCATTCCTAGATCCAGTCAAAATAATTATTCCAACATAATCTTAACACCATACGATAACCATTCTAAATCCATTCAAAATACCATTCAAGAATCAAGATTCAACTCAAGCTAAACCCTCTCTACATTCTGACTCCATCCTATTATTACTTATTAGTATTACTACTTCTATTACAATTATTGCGCATTTATCAAGCGCCACAATCCAATAGACGATGGTAGGCAGTTTTCTACTGTTCATCATCATTTTGAGGACGCTAAGGACCGTTAACGTCGACCTTACCCTAGGCGCAGGACCAGTGGTGGACTGTAGCGATTAGATGGATCCAGAGTTTAACGACAGCGTATGACAACATACGCCGTTGCCGCCTACAAAGATTATTTTTTGGTATATAACAGCTGAAAACTTTTTTATTATTTCCACAGGTTATTATTTTCATGTCTTATGACATGAAAGGCCGTTGACAACAAATGAAAACTTTTAAGAACTCAAAACTTTTAAACGCTTTGCGAATTTTATAGCCTCTGAAGAATCGTTTTAAAGGTGTCTAAGACGACCACTATATCATTTATTGTTGAGCGATATCTTGTGGCCGCGAAAGTCAATTACGTCGACCGTTAACTTATATTCCAGTTAACCCTTTGGAGGCGAGGTGGGGTATGACACACCCCATAGCTATTCTACGCTGCTTTTTTTACGGAACAGATAGAGCCAGCTTGGATTATTTTTGTTTACCTTAGTGAATGTGAAATACGGACACTTTACTACCATTTCAGGTACTTCTGAACGCACAATATTTTTTATTTTGTTGCATATTAAAATGAAATTATAATTTATCGTATATATGATGCTTTCAATTAATAAAAAAAATTAGCGGCGCTCTGACGAAAAAAGAAATTGGCGATAATATAAGATAGTGCAGCATATAACTTTGCATCAATGCAAAATTGATGCTTTATTACGGTTGTTATGTCACGTGTTCGCAAACGTTACATGTTTCAATGGCCACGAAGATGCCATTGCAGAGGGCCGATTTGATTTTGAGCGCCACCGCGCTGGCCATTTCATTTCTGATTGAAAAAAGTTATTTGTTCCTGATAATCACCAGCTTAACTGATAATTGGTAAGAAAACTCTAGTCTAGCTCACAAATAATCTTGTGCAGTTGATATTAAGACGGTCAGTTTTAGGGAGCTCGCACGCTGCACTTAAATTCGCATGACCGGCGGCCCGCGGGCCCATACAGGGCAATAGACTATCGTGCAGAGCAAACATTTTGTCATACGGCAATTTAGTAAGTGGTTTATTAACCAATCGCTAATCGCACTTTGGTGTAGGCTACAGACATCTTACAAACACAGTTAAAAGTATAAAGTATCCTGACAATAAACGTTTTTCGCATTAAGCAAGTTAGTGACAATATCCTTTAATAAACCAACTGCTAACTGCACCTTGGTGCAAATCATTATAGTCACCCATATATCTAAGAAGTCAACCAATGTTGATCAGACCTTATTATATTACAGTGCTCGCATTAAATACCTTTTCACGTATTCTTGCGAGGCTATAAATTCAGTCAGTTAATTGCCAAAATAAGTTACAAACACTTCGGCGCAAAGTCGTAGGCAAGGTCGACGTTAACCGCGTTTGGCATCTACAAAATGGAGAACGAAACGGAAAAGCTGCTTAAAATCTTGTGGGAAACGCCAGGAGCAGGACCTCCCTTGAAACATGATCGATACACGCATGTTCTTCTTGGGCGTTGAATGGATGAATTTGCATATTGTATTGCAAGCTGTCTGTTCTGTTAGTAGTAAAGATTTCAATTGCATAACATGTAAATGTACAGCGCAGTGCGTTTGTCAGGCGCTTATTAAAGAAAAGATAATATTTATTATTTATATGTAGCCTTTGTATGTTTGTACGTATATATATCCATTATGTATCCGGATAAGAAATCGTCAGTTAAGAAATCTGTTTGCCATTAATGCTGCGCCTATTTCGAATCTCACAAAGGTATCAAAGATAGGTCGACTTCAACGGATTTGCAGGTCGCTAGATGGCGTTAACTATTCATTTGTGGGGCGCGGTGGTGTAGGGGTATGTTCGGTGCCTTGCAGCCGCAGAGTTGCGGGTTCGAATCCACCTCAAGCCGCCGCGTAGGGACCCTGGGCAAGTCCTTCACTCACAATTGCTCATGCGCTTCACCGTGAAACTCCGATTCAGTGTCCGCGCAGTAGTTGGGAGCGCCTCTGAGTAGAAATCTTGAAGGGGCGCTATATAAATATCTGAAATGAATGAATGAACGAATAATGCGATGCCTTTATACACCTTTAATACGCTTTGGATAGCCCATATAAATAATCCAGTTGCGTTTCATTCATAGAGCTGCCTGAACAACCACAGTCTGTTATGCTGAATGTAACGTGAGGTCGACGTCAACCCTGTAATCTACAACGTTTAACAAAACAATGGATACATCTTCCCAGCAACCCAGTTGTGTGCCATCGGATTTTTATGGAGTATTAACGTTCGTTTTACGTTGAAACCATCAACTGTATTTCCGACTGCCCTCTGGTGTAGTGGTTGACGATCTGGAATATCATCAGCCGAGAGGTCGTGGATTCAAATCCACTGTTTTGCTACTGATGACATTTTTGTTCTCAAAGGCCTGAAAACCGCCTTTTCAACCCGGTCCGCATAATTGGTGAAGAGCAAAGGCTGGCCTGTAAAGTACTGAACCATAATTGACACAAAAACGGGATATTTCAAGGCCACTGAATAATAGAGAAGGTTTGCAATCGTTCGTTATTTCATGCGAACACATTGCACTATGCACAGTTAATCACGCCCAAATTTGGTAAAGTTATAAGCATGTAAACTAAGCAGCAAGTCCTGCATTGTACTGGTCCCGTGTGCATAACCTTTGGACTCACCCATTGCCAGCTAGAGGCCAAAGAGCAGGAAATAAACAATACAATACAATACAACTGTTTTATGATATTGCCCTCCTTCCAAAGTTCAGAAGTTCACCTGCGACCATACGACAGAACATCGATGGTGCAGAGCAATTATGTGTGTAGGACTTGGTCAAGGTCCCTACACAGTGATTGCCTCAGGTGAGGCTAAAACTTGTACCCTCTACATTACAGTCCAAGCACTCTATCCAATCAGCACCTCTTCATGTCCTACTAGGAATAAAGAGCTTTACTTAACTTTAAGAACACGGAACATTAGGGACAGAAAAACAAATAAACACAGTGACCGTAAGACAGACAGTTGTGCACACAGAAGTGGCCAGATTATAGCAGAGATTTATCCAACAAAGGACTGTCGCCGCTGTTAGCTCCCTGTCCATCGTTTCTCTTGCCTGTCGTGTACCGAGCCAAATGAACTGCGTATTAGACGCTTCTTTTTATTAATAGACGTGTTTCATAATTGGAGCGACGTAACAATACGTCTTTTTTTCTTTAAATTTAAAACTGCTAATAATAAACATGTTTCATAATTTGAAGTGACGTAACAATGGTCTTTATTCAAAACTGTTTAATTCTTAATAACAGACCTGTTTCATAACTGAAGTGACGTAGCAATCAGCCTAATCTACATTCTAAAAGTTAACTTTAGAAAAATTAATTTGTATTATTATTACGAACATTTGTTAACGCGCGCATAGCCACAAAGAAATGTGAATCTGGAGATTTGTATCATAATCAAAGTTATGTAACAATAGACTACAATATTCTCTGAACTTATATGACAATCGATTTGTTGTATCATATTCAAAGTGACGTAACAATAGGTCTCCTAGTCTATATTATCAAAATTGAAATTGAACTTGTATTGCAATACACTTGTATCATAATCAAAGTGACGTAACAATATGCCTAGTCTATATTCTCAAAAGGAATCTATATTACAATAGATTTTTATCATAATCATAGTGACGTAATAATACACTAGTCTATATTCTCAAAAGGAATCTATATTACAATAGGTTTGTATCATAATCAAAGTGACGTAACAATAAGCCTAGTCTATAATTATTCTCAAAATGAATCGATATTACAATAGAGTTGTATCACAATCAAAGTGACGTAACAATACGCCTAGTCTATATTCTCAAAATGAATCTATATAACAATAGAGTTGTATCATAATCAAAGTGACGTAACAATACACCTAGTCTATATTCTCAAAGTGAATCTATATAACAATAGATTTGTATCCTAATGAAAGTGCAAGACCGAAGGCTGGAATAAGGAGGGCGACGATAATTATCTTCGTTATCATAATTATAGCTTCGTTAAATCGGAGATACCGACTTATCAATGGTTTCTATGGTTTGTGATGTTCTCATCTGAAACGTCAGGTTCAAATCCCGGGAGGAAGAAGAGAAGAAGAGCAGTTCCTTGTGCTTAAGCTCAGAGTCAACCACCGTGGTTCCATGACGATGGCTGTAAACATAGTAAGCGCGTACAGGTATACGTCATTCAGAAGCCAATTATGAATTCAGTCATGCGTAAATTCAGTCACAGGTAAATTCAGTCTTACGTAAATTCAGTCATGCGTAAATTCAGTCATGCGTAAATTCAGTCACAGGTAAATTCGGTCATGTGTAAATTCTGTCATGCGTAAATTACCCATTTACTCATTCAGTTAAACATTCGTTCGCTCATAGATTCCTTTGCTCTATATGTATATGTATGCAAGTATGGAAAACGCTAAGTGGAGGGTGCGAGCACATTCACAGGCGCTTAGTCAAAACAAACTAGATAGGCAGGTAAGATGACCAGTGTCCGTCACAGTCGCCGATTACGACAAACGATTTCTTTTAGCAGCTCCTCTGAAACGTCACGGCGCTCTTGACTAAACTGGTGCCCTGCGCTAAGCGCTTTAGTAATTTGAACCTTACTATTAGTAGCAAACAGTGTTTAACTGATACGTTTTGCAAACAGAGCCTTTCAATTTGAGATCACCATACAATGCCTTAATTCACAAGAATTCTGCGACGGATGGATGGATCCACAGTTTAACGGCAGCTTATGACATCATAGACCGTTGCCGCAGACAAAGATTAGTTTTTGGCATATTACAGCTCTCTGCGACGAAACGCAGTTTCTTAAAATATATCTTATATATAGAGCGTTGTAAAGGTTTGTAATCATTTTTGACATTTTTTACTACAAATACTGCTACATTTATTAAGCGCTATAATCCAGTGGCCGATAGAAGATAGTTTTCCATTTTTTCCATTGTTTCTCATTATTTTATGGCCGCTAAGGACCGTTACCATCGTCCTTTCCCTATGCGTAGGAGCAGTATTGCTCTCTAGCCATTAATTTATTTATTCATGTTTAACCAAATAACATGAGTGCAAATGACCGTTGACGTCTTTAACCCTCGGGCTACCAAGGGTGGGGGTTATTATGACCCCCTAGGTTTTTTGCTTCGAAAACTTGTTCCATGTGGAATATAATTTTGATAATGTAGGTAGCTGTAGCAGGATCATTTGCGCACATTTTGAGGTAAGGTAAACATCATTGTGATATCTCACGCCATTCAAAAGTTACACCCGATATACCCGAGGTACCAGGGGGGGTTGATACGACACCCCCTTAGTTTTTCTCTGTAGCGTATTAATTTGTCTTCCTGTAAGAGAAACAAAGATACCATTCTTTAGAGGGAATGTAGGGCTTCATTTGCATACCTACATCTTTGTCTTTTGAATACCGGAAGTGATCAAAATAAATAATAATACGCGTAATCTGTGTGAAAATGGCTGAATACAGCATTACAACGTAAACCGATATATATATATATATATATATATATATATATATATATATATATATATATATATATATGTAGGGATATATATGTATGGATGTACATTTATAAGTTATACGTATATAAACATATGTAGGGATGTATGTGTATCTTGGATACATAGATCAGTTTCAAAACACACATAATTTTATATTTGTTTATCCAAAAAGTACAAAATGTACGCAATAATATAAAATATCGCTAATTAAGGGGTTCCTTTGTTAAAAGTGATGTAATTTCGAGGTGCATTCACATAATGTACAACTAAATATACCATTCTGTGCAGAAATGAATGCTGAATCCAATGCTGTATTAGAAGTTATGATATGTGAAACCAAACACGAAATCCAGGGTGGTCGTCTCAACCCCTCTCCCTTGGTAGCCGATGTCGCAAAAAAACCTTGGTAGCCTGAGGGTTAACAGAAAGCAATTGTATCAGTTCATTTTCTCGATTTATACCCTTCTGAAATTGGGTGGTTCAGGAACCAAGTTACCGAACAGTAAAACGCATAGAATTACGTCATTTTTCTGACTACCGCAGGAGATACATAGGCTGTTGTTTATAAGCGTCATTTTCGGAAACAGTTACACTACGAGACCTGTTTTACGTAACAGTAGTTGGTTGTAAAGAAATGGTTTTCAGCGCAGAGGACAAGATTTTAATCAAGGAGTTGAGAGAGACGAGGGGTATAGCGCAGGGGGAATCATTACGGAATTTCCAATGAAAAATTGGTTCATAGCTAGTGGCAGCAAGCTGTTAAGAAAGATTGCCACAACCGGATCAGTTGCAAGGAAACCACGAAATCGGGCGTTACGAACGCAAACAAATATCAATGCTGTCGAAGAACTTGTGCTGAGTCAGGATGATCATCCGCGCACGCATCTGTCGATTCGTTTTACTGTTCGGTAAGTTGGTTCCTAACCCACCCAATTTCATAAGGGTATATCCTCGTAACCGTTACATCAATTGTAATAAAATTTGCAGGGTATTGATAGAATAGACTGAAGTTCATGTGCACCAAATTTAGTACCTATAGTACTACAATTAACCAAGATATTTCACAAAGTCTAGTGTTCTACTTTACCGTGGACACAGTGTAGATCTAGTCTTACTATTCCAGATGTATTTTAACCCTGCGACTACCGCTGGGGTCAAAAATGACCCCAGAGGTAGTTTGCATTAGTGCTGCTCACCCCTCATAAGATATATCTCAGCGAAATTTTATGACTTTATAGGTATTCCTGTTTTGTACAAAATTCCAAGTCTTAGTTTACATTTTCTAACACCAGGTGGCGCAGGTATTCCATTTATACACTGAGTACCAGTGGGGTCGTTTTTGACCCCAGTGTAAACTGATTAATTCTGACATAATTTATGTAAAAATAACAAAATTGATTAATTTTTATTGAAAAAAATTGATTGATTTTTATTGAGCTAACATTTATTTTAAAAGTATTTGCAATAAAGAACACTATTAAATATTGTTTACGTGGTATATTTATTACCTAAAATGTTGATAGTCCGCTAACAGGTGTCCAACTGGTTATGAGAAAACCAATTCTATAAGAAACTGAAGTGGATAAATAAGAAAGATAGTGTCATCTATGGTGAAACATGGATTGATATTTCGGACAAGTCAAGAAATGAACCAGTGCAGCAATTGCACAGTTTAGACGATGTTTCAGCGACAGCATGACTAGAAATCGGTTCCAGAAAATATCACGTTCCCTTAGATTTGAAGATGCGATGCGCAGAAGAGAACGTCAATATCCTAAACAACTTGCAGCTATTAGAACATATTTGACAAGTGGACAAAATCATTAGAAAGTGATAAGAATTCCAACATAATCTGTGCCGCCTGTAAGCGCAATGAAGTCGTTTTTGCCGAGTATACCTGTATAGGCCTAAACTTCAAACAGTAACTGTAATGACCGGAAATTGTCCATATTAGTTTTGAACATTGAACACTCGGTCACATTGAACACTAATCTGTAACTATTAAATTAAAAATTCATTCATTTCAACAGCCTATACATGTTCCAAATACTTTACTAATAATTATTTTCATGGCAATAAATAAAAATGTAAACAATAAATAACTTATTGTAAAAATTGTGTTGGGGTCATTTTTGACCCCACTGGTACTCCGTGTAACAAAAAAATTCTGGTAATCTGAGGGTTAAAGTTACCAGCAGAAATGCAGTAAATGTCACACTCGAACCATTAGTATCGTTGCTCGACTGTTCCTATGGCGATCGTAAGTAGCTTCGCCCATGCTCAGTCTTCAATGAATTCATCCCGTGAGATCCTTTACCACCCCTACACCCCATCGCTCCCCTTGTAGGCAACACGCTAGGTCTGCTATTACGATTGTTCTTCTAGCGCCAGTGCAAATCGTAGCGATTACTTCGGGTGAACGGCGCTACATCATTCGGTTGGAAACGGTCACGTTGGCTGCATGCGTTCTATTTTTCGTCGCATTCGGGTCAACATCTGGTCACTCGAAAACAACTTCAACACGCCGCTAGACGTCGCTGCAATCCACAATCCTCGAATGACCGTGGTCAGCTGTCTGGACATTGCGGCGGATGACCAGATGTCCAGCAACGTCCGAACCGTCAAGAAGCAGCGAGAGTCGGTCATCCGTGACGCCGAGAGACGAGCCAAGCGCTTCCAGAAGTCACCTCAGGAGATGGAGGTCACAGGAGCCGATGGCATCAAGCTCAGATCGAGTAGTAGCTTCCCGTCCTAACTTGATTTTTTTTTTAAAACTAAAACCAGTTGTAGATCCAGTCGAAATATTCCAGATGCATCTTAAAACCTTTCAAGAACCATTCTAAATTCGTTCCAAATACCATTCAAGAATCAATTCAAGCTCAACCATCTCTACGTTCGAACTCCGTCCTAATCGGAATCGTAATCTCAAAGCTTCTAAAGCGCCATTCGAAAGCCAAGCGCAGGGCACCAGCTTATTCAGGAGCGCAGCGTCTAGTCAGAAGCGTTGTCCGAGAGTGTAGTCCGAAGGAGGTCCGAGTCCGGTTTTCAGAGGATCAGAGGGATCAGAGTAGCTGCTAAGGTTGGTGTCGTTTAGGTCGAGAGTTGGAAGGTAGATGATTAGTTGAGACCGGGTAGAGTTCCTGAAGAGGAGAGACTTTAGTTTCGAGTGGAAAGCTTTGGCATTATAATACCAAGTATTATTATTTATTAGTTTTACTGCTACTACTATTAATATTACGCCTTTATTAAACGCCACAATCCAGTGGCAGTTTTTAATAATTGTTCATCATCATTTTGTGGCCGCTAAGAGCCGTTAACGTCGACTTTACACTATGCCCAGTAGTCATTTGTGGGTCTAGCAATTAGTTGTTGTTGTATTTCGGCTTAACGACACTTTTTCATATCGAAGATGATTAGTGTCGGAGGCAGAAAGCAACCTCGTACTCCACGTTTATATTGCGACCGAGCCACCCGCAGTACAGATCCGAGAAATTAATCTCTGATAAACCGACCGACCCGGAATCGAACCCGGGCCGCCAGCGTGGCGAGCGGGCACCAACCCACTCGGCCACTCAGGATCTCTGGTCTAGCAATTAAAGGCATTAGCTTTATTTATGGTGTCAGAAGGAAGCGTTTAAAAGGTGTCTTAGGCGACCACTATAGTCATTATTTTGTTTAGCGATATCTTGTGGCGGCGAATTCCAATTACGTCGACCTTTAACTTCTATTCCAATTCAAGTTATCTCCATTCGTAGATTAGTTCCTGTTCCTGTCATCAGAAAGATAACCAGCGTCGAAGTGGTGTCACCAGGGTTGGACCTCATCTCTTACCAGACCATGCAAAAAAGTGCTGTAATATGCCAAAACTAATCTTTGTCGGCGGCAACGCCCACTGTTGTCATAAGCTGCCGTTAAACTGTGGATCCAATCCAATAATTATTGGCTGAAGTCGTCAACGCCTTTGATGCCATAAGACGACGTTAAACTTTGAATAAATAAAATAATAATATTGGCTGATAAACTACGCCACTGCTCGTTCTCTGGTAGTGCCAGTCCCATACTAGGGGTCTGCGGGTATACCCGTACCCGCGGGTTTACCCGTACCCGACCCGTACCCGCGGATTGGGTACGGGTCGGGTACGCACTTCACGGGTCGGGTACGGGTAGGGTCATCACGGGTACGGGTATACCCGGTTTACCCGTACCGACGTGAAATTTTGGGGTTACAATGTCACCGTCACATGTAATGGAGAATGTAGTCGCACAATGGTCTGACCGTGTCTGCAACGTACTATTAACAGTTACTTAGTGTACTAGGTGACAGAATAGACCACGGAGATCAAATGTACATTGCAATTGAGAAAGCACAACAGTTGCATGTGACAGGTTCTATAAGTTGACTGCCTATTATTATTATTACTACTACTACTATACATGTAACTGCTGCTACTATATATAACTGCTGCTGCTGCTACTGCTGCTGCTGTTCCTACTACTACTACAACTATTACTACTACTACTACTACTACCATCACCACCACCACCACCACCATCATCATCACCATAATCATCATCAACATCATCATCATCATTATCATCATCATCATCATCATCATCCTATTTACTAGTATTACTAAATGTTGAATAGGGACAGGGACTACGGGAAGGCGTGCTAATGACGTGACGGGTACTTTACGGGTACGGGTATACCCGCGGGTACGGGTAGGGTCGGGTAGTAATTTTAAGTACGGGTCGGGTACGGGTACGGGTAGCGGTTCTGTGTTACGGGTACGGGTCGGGTAGCAAAAATGCTCTACCCGCAGACCTCTATCCCATACCTGGATAAAGAAGGTGGGCGACGCTATAGATCTTTGCTATCACACAGTGTCGTTAAACTGAAACTACTACTACTGTACATCGGCTTAGATTTTCTTTGGAGTCATGGTTTTGGCCAAATTTTAAGTTTTGGGTCGACCTTGGTTTCCGAAAAGGGACTTTCGGTATTGTTGGTCGGCGGGGATTGTTGCGAAATTCGTAATTGGCTGGGCACTCTATGGAGCGCTGTAGTATTAATTTCAAGGCACTTCCTATTGAGCTGCTACGGTTAGATAGTTGATTTGGCACTCTATGGAACGCCAATGTTTGATAATTGTGTTGGTGCGATTTTTGATCTGGTACCTGTTGATATTGACACCGAGAGAGCTGCAAACTGCACCGGAGCCATTTTAGGAAATGTCCTGTGCTTTATATATAGCAATTGCTGGTGAAACTGCACCGGTGCCATTATAGGATATATCATGTGGTTTACATATAGCACTTGCTGGTAAAACTGCACCGGTGCCAATTTAAGATATACCCTGTGGTGAGTAGGTAGCACCGGCCGGTAAAACTGCACCACCGGTGCTCTTTTGAGAAACTGCACCACCGGTGCCATTTTGAGATATTGCACCGGTGCCATTTCTAGTTGCACCCCATGGAAAAGGTGTTGGGGCACCAGGGTTTTCTGCACCTCTGATAGGTATATAAGGCAGGGGTTGGCCATGGGACAGTCAGTCTGGAGAAGACCGCCTGAAGATTCGGCCTCGAGCTTTGCATCGGCCTCGCAGTCTTGGTGGAGTCTGAAGAGGACCTGCCGTCGATCTACGGACCAGCCATCCGAGACGCTGTCGCTAGAGGGCCTGCTTGATGATAGGAGTGACGAGGAAGCAGATGTGCAGTTCTCTCTCGATGTCAAGTTGCCTGTTGATGTGATTCTGTCAATCGTCGATGAGAAGAACTATTAAAGCGGTGTTCTACGTGTGTGAGTGTGTCGCTGTTGATCATTCAAACCTCTCGATAGACCACGAGAGTCGGACCGGACAACCTTTGTTGAGGCCTGGGGTTTCGGCATCCTGGTAGAGCCTTGAACCACTCAGCAAAGAAGACGAATAGAGAGACGACCCCTGGTTTCCCGACAAACTGGTACCAGAAGTGGGGTACGCAGTTTTGGTCACAGCGTCACGAGTCGACAACCGCCAACGGAAGTTCGAGAATGACAGACGAGCAATCAACCGTCGACTACAGTCTGGTGGACGTGGGAGAACCGCCGCATCGCCAGCCAAGCAGTTCTACGCCGTTTGTGAAGAGAACGACGACGGAGTCCAGGTTCCTGCTCGAAGGCATTGACTTCGATGATCCGATGCCTGCAGAGATGGACAACGTGGCGCGATCAGCAGAACGACCGGTGGAAAAACCAGAGCAACGGCCGGTGAAGCAATCAGAGAAACGACCAGTGGAGAAATCGGTGCAACGACCTATGAGACAACCAGAGGAACGTCCAGTGGAACCGAAACGTCTCGAGAGTACGGATGTCGTCTTCGGCTACAGAAAGTCACCGATGAAGCCGGGCAAGTTTGACGGCACCGGTTCACTCGAGTCCTTTCTCGCTCAATTCGACGTGTGCGCCAGGCACAATGGGTGGACGTCAGCGGATCGTGTGGACTTTCTGCGCTGCGCTCTGGAGAAGGCTGCCACGCAGTTATTATGGGACTTTGGTGCGAGGCAGGACGTCACCTACGAAGAATTAGTCGGTCGACTCCGCCAGAGGTACGGCACCGAAGGACAAGCGGAGACGTTCAGGGCACAACTGCATTATCGACGCCAGCGGACGGACGAGACACTGAGCAACCTGCTTCACGAGATACGTCGGTTGGTTGTGTTGGCGTATCCAGTACCGTCAAATGAGACAACCGAGATCATCGCACGGGACGCATTCTTGGAGTCGATGCACGACCGCGAGCTATCCTTGAAAGTCCGGGAGCGTGAACCAAAAACATTGGACGAGGCTTATCGCACGGCGTTACGGCTGGAAGCATACCAGCGCACAACCGAACAGGAGGATCGACGGAGAGCACCTAACCGCGTCCGAGGGACCCAGGGAACGGAGACGAACAGTCCGACGCAGTCTCAACTGGACCGGTTCCTTGCCGCACAACTTGAGAGTCAGCGCAAGTGGCAGATGGACATGGAGGAACGCTTCAATCGTCAATTCGCCGAGCTACGAAGCAGCACCAACCGAGACACGGAACCGAGACGCGAAGCACCCAGCTTCGGGAACAACCAGCGCGACCGAGGAAGAACCTTGACCTGCTTCAACTGTGGAAGAGCCGGTCACTTCGCCAGAAACTGCCGTCAGGGCCGACGCTTTCGACGCCAAGACGCCACCGCCGAACCAGGAGTCCCGTCATCGGAGGAAGAAGAACGTCGTGAGGAACCACACCACTCGCCAGAGGTCAGCCGTTCAAGGAGGAAGCAATGCCATATACATCCGAGGAACCATCAACGGAGGGACACAACTCTGTCTGGTCGACACCGGATCAGAGGTGAGTTTGGTGCCGCATTCCGCTGTAGTGGGTTTAGAACTGACTCCTTGTAGTCGCGTGTTGATGGCTGCTAATGGTACTGAAATTAGGGTGCTTGGGGAGGTAGCTGTCCAAATTAAGATGTGGCGTGGGTTTGCAATTCCCACTACGTTCTTGGTCTCTGACCAGATCGTCGAGCCTATGTTAGGAATGGACTGGCTGAGGCAGCATAAATGTAGGCTAGGCTTTGGCACAGGAGCATTATTTGTAGGGCGGCGTAAGATACCATTGGTAAAGGGTAACGGTTCCACATGGTGTAGGCGCGTAATAGTAGCGGAGGACGTGTTGATCCCTCCTAAGTGTCAGCAGGACATTGCTGCTAGAACTTTATTCGGCAACCTGTCGGCCATGGCTCCCGCTTGGATGACAGAAGTTAGAGAGATTATGCCGGGTGTCCATGTCGCACGCGTTTTAGTGGATGAGAGGGCCTCTAATAGTATGGTGCGAGTAGTCAACTTGACTAAGGAACCGATCCGACTAGACAAGGATCAACTGTTAGGCGGTTTGTACCCCGTTCAGATAGAAGTAAGTGGTGAGACGCAGGAGAGTCCCCGAGAGCCGCCGTTCGAAGAGGCACTATTAAATGAGTTGCCTGAGGACGTGCCGCCTGAAGCTAAGAAGAAGCTGGAGGGACTCCTGCGGGAATATCGTGACGTATTTTCCACGAGTGAAGGAGACTTGGGCAGGACATCGATATGCGCTCATCGAATAGACACAGGAGACGCGGCGCCAGTGAGGCAACCGTTACGAAGGCAACCCTTCGCGTACCAGGCCACAATAGATGAGCGAATGGACCAGATGATAGCAGATGGAGTGATTGAACCAGCAGTGAGTGAGTGGGCTGCCAATGTAGTTCTGGCACGAAAGAAAGATGGAACGATGAGGTTCTGTATAGACTATCGACATTTAAATGAGTGCACGAAGAAGGACTCGTACCCCCTTCCCAGGGTGGACGAATGTTTAGATGCCTTGTCAGGAGCGAGCTGGTTCAGTACGCTGGACTTGCGGAGTGGCTACCACCAGGTAGCGATGGACATGAAAGATGCGGATAAGACAGCCTTTGTCACTCGGAGAGGAATATTCCGTTGGAGAGTGATGCCCTTTGGTTTATGTAACGCTCCGGCTACGTTCCAGCGTTTGATGGATATTGCCCTATCCGGATTGAATTTTGAGACATGTTTAGTGTATCTGGATGATGTCATTATTTTTGGTAATGACTTGGATCAACACCTTGAGCGGTTAAAACAGGTTCTGCAGAGATTGAGAGAGGCGCATCTGAAATTGAAGCCAACTAAATGTCAGCTATTGAGGAGAACTGTCAGTTTCTTGGGGCATGTGATGACTCCAGACGGGGTGGCGGTAGATCCATCCAAAGTGGAAGATGTGACAGCTTGGCCAGTGCCGGAACGACTGACAGATGTACGTGCATTTTTGGGGCTCTGCTCCTATTATCGGAAGTTTATTAGGGGATTTTCATCTATGGCTGCACCCTTGTTTGCTCTCACCAAGAAGGGTAGAGCATTTGTTTGGGATGATGAGTGCCAGGTTTCGTTTACAAGGCTTAAGGTGGCTCTGACTACAGCACCAGTGCTAACACTGCCAAAGAGTGAAGGGATCTATGTGTTAGATTGTGATGCCTCTGACATAGGAATTGGAGCTGTATTGTCGCAGAGAGTTGAGGGAGAGGAAAGAGTGATAGCCTACGGAAGCCGTCTTTTGTCCACGGCAGAGGTCAAATATTGTATTACACGAAAGGAATTGCTGGCTGTTGTGTACTTCGTGAAGTACTATCGTCAGTATTTGCTGGGCAGGAAATTTGAGTTGCGTACAGATCATGCTGCCTTAAGGTGGTTGTGGAAGACCCCAGAACCGATTGGACAGCAAGGTCGGTGGCTTGAGCGGTTATCCGAGTATGAATTTGAGATAATTCACCGTCCAGGAAGGAGGCATGGCAATGCCGATGCTTTGTCTCGGAAACCTTGTCGCCAGTGCGGATCAGAGGATCAGATTCCTGTGGTAGCGGCCACGAGGACAGCGACCTTAGCGCCAACGAGTAGTGAGTCAAGGCCTATGGACCCTATTTTGGAAGCTCAGAAAGCGGATCCCGACCTGAAGGTCGTAAGGCAATGGTTGCTGGAGGGCGCTACGGTACCCGACCTGCTGGAAGTGCTATCGGAGAGCGCTGCCGTTAAGGTATACTGGCACCAGCGAGAGAGTTTGTATTTGCGAGACGGCATTATGTACAGGAAAAGAATGGATGATGTGGAACAGTTGCTGTTGCCCAAGACTTTGAAAGAGGAATTTTTGAGACTCGCGCACACGGGAATAACCGGCGGGCACCTGGGAGTGCGCCGAACCCGATGGCAGATCCGTAGGAGAGCGTATTGGGTTGGTTGGTCGGGAGACGTGAAGCGTTTTTGCCAACGCTGTCCCCAGTGCAACCAGTATCGCAGAGGGAAACCACCCAGGCAAGGGCCACTTCAACCGCTGCCATGTGGAGAACCTTGGGAGCGTTTGAGTTTGGACATAACGGGACCCCATCCAAGGAGTAGGAAGGGTAACATCTACATTTTGACCATGATGGACAATTTCAGTAAATACGTGGAAGCGGTCCCGATGGCTAACCAGGAAGCCGTATCAGTAGCGAAGGCGTTGGTCGAAAATGTTATCGTGAGATACGGGGCGCCATTGCAGATTCTCACGGATCAAGGGACGAATTTTGAGGGGCATTTGTTTCAAGAGTTGTGTAGGCTCCTAGGCGTAGACAAGGTTAGGACGTCCAGTTACCACCCTAGTGGGAACGGCCTAATTGAGAGGTTCCACCGCACGCTAAACGCTATGCTGGGAAAAATCATTAGTAGCCACCAGCGCGACTGGGATGAGGTTTTGCCTCACGTTTTGGCGGCGTATCGGGCATCAATCCACCAGGTAACCGGGTTCTCACCAAACCGATTACTGTATGGGAGAGAAAATCGGATGCCTCTGGATCTTGTTTATGGACGGCCCCCGGGATTCGAATTGGACAACGCCACCTACTCAAGATATGTCGAAGACTTAGCCGAGAGGATGGAGACAGCGTATCGGGAGGTACGTGAGCAATTACGTCGAGCAGCAGAACGGAGGAAACATGATTACGACCTCCGTGTACGTCCCGCCATATTCGACGTTGGGGACTCTGTTTGGTACTTCACTCCGCGAAGGTACCAGGGACGAAGCCCCAAGTGGCAGAAACTTTATTGCGGGCCTTATGAAGTCTTGAAACGATGCGGGCCGGTCAACTATTTGCTGCGAAAGTCGCCGAGGTCCCCTCCCTTTGTCGCTCATGTGGACAAGTTGAAGCATTGTTTTCAGTCGGCGAGGGAAGACGACACCAACGACAATCAGCCAACGGAAGAACAACGCGAGGTCTCCGATAACCACCCTCGACCGCGTCGGGTGATACGGAAACCCGTACGGTTTCAGTAAGTCACGGTGTTTTGACAGGGCGATGTCCGGACTCGATTTTGGCAACGGCTTTATCGAACGGCGACACAAGACTCTGCTTTTAGACTTTTGCTGAGACTCTACGTGGAAACTTTTCTTCAAGACTTTTGCTTTGGGACTTTTGCTTTGGGACTTTGCTGTTGAGGGTCTTTTGGTCTGGTAGATGTGTAGAGACTCGGCTTCGGCTTTGAGAGACTGATGCTAGATGTGTGTTCGAGAGACTTTGCGTGAAATTTTTGAGACTGCGGAGAGACTTTTGTTTTGAGAGCTTTAGCTTTGAGTTTTGTCGGTTGCTGTTTTCTTTGATTGTTTTGATGCAAAGACTTTACTCTAGTTATCTCTTGCACTTAAGTCTCGTTGATTGATAGTGGATATTAGGCGAAACGCCTTGGACGCTGAAATGGACAGTGATGAAGCATTTAATCTATTCTGCTTAACATAATGTTTTAGCGTTGTAGTTGGACACTGAGAGGCATTAGCGTTTTCGATGGACTTTTAGTCAACTGTTATTTTGATAATTGAGAACATTATGATGATCTTTGCTTGCTTACTGTAGCAGCTCAAATTAGATTTTCTTTTGGGGTCATGGTTTTGGCCAAATTTTAAGTTGGGTCGACCTTGGTTTCCGAAAAGGGACTTTCGGTATTATTGGTCGGCGGGGATTGTTGCGAAATTTATAATTGGCTGGGCACTCTATGGAGCGCTGTAGTATTAATTTTAAGTCATTTCCTATTGAGCTGCTACGGTTAGATAGTTGATTTGGCACTCTATGGAACGCCAATGTTTGATAATTGTGTTGGTGCGATTTTTGATTGGTACCTGTTGATATTGACATCGAGAGAGCTGCAAACTGCACCGGAGCCATTTTAGGAAATGTCCTGTGCTTTATATATAGCAATTGCTGGTGAAACTGCACCGGTGCCATTATAGGATATATCATGTGGTTTACATATAGCACCTGCTGGTAAAACTGCACCGGTGCCAATTTAAGATATACCCTGTGGTGAGTAGGTAGCACCGGCCGGTAAAACTGCACCACCGGTGCTCTTTTGAGAAACTGCACCACCGGTGCCATTTTGAGATATTGCACCGGTGCCATTTCTAGTTGCACCGCATGGAAAAGGTGTGGGGGCACCAGGGTTTTCTGCACCTCTGATAGGTATATAAGGCAGAGGTTGGCCATGGGATAGTCAGTCTGGAGAAGACCGCCTGAAGATTCGGCCTCGAGCTTTGCATCGGCCTCGCAGTCTTGGTGGAGTCTGAAGAGGACCTGCCGTCGATCTACGGACCAGCCATCCGAGACGCTGTCACTAGAGGGCCTGCTTGATGATAGGAGTGACGAGGAAGCAGATGTGCAGTTCTCTTTCGATGTGAAGTTGCCTGTTGATGTGATTCTGTCAATCGTCGATGAGAAGAACTATTAAAGCGGTGTTCTACGTGTGTGAGGGTGTCGCTGTTGATCATTCAAACCTCTCGATAGACCACGAGAGTCGGACCGGACAACCTTTGTTGAGGCCTGGGGTTTCGGCATCCTGGTAGAGCCTTGAACCACTCAGCAAAGAAGACGAACTAAGAGAGACGACCCCTGGTTTCCCGACAGTAGTAATAGTAGTTTGTGACACTGTGTGATAACAAAGGTCACTAGCGTCGCCCTCCTTCTTTCATCCATGTTTAAGACTGGCACAGCTTGGCACTAGTGTAAGGACGTACTATGACGGAGTTGTGTCCGAGACTCTGGTAAGGGTAAGTTAGGGTCGACGTCAACAGCTTCGGTTGCTAAATGACTAGATTAATATGCTATGCTCTCTTCGACACCTTTAAAACGCTTTAGATTCATTCTATAAATAAATGTTGCGCATTATTGCCAGTTATATACAGTTCATAAGGTGACGTTAAACTTTGGATAAAATTAATAATAATATCGTCAGGCTAACTCCGCCACTGGTGGTTGTAGGCCTACTCTGATAGTGCCAGACCCCAAGCGTTTATAAAGTAGGAGGGTGACGCTAATGATCTTTGTTGTTCGACAGTGTCGTTAAACTGAAACTACTACTACCATCACCAGGCTATAGTTAAACAATTATTACTGGTCAAATCATCATAGTGCATCTTCTGTCGAACAAAATTCCATTTTAAACTGAATCAATTGACTGCAAGGTGAGGTCATCAACTGCCTTGAAATATTTACTAGTTTATTTTACAATTTTCTAATTAACCTTTTTATTCATTAACACTCATGGTAGCATTCTGCGTTTTTGTCAGATTGTCTTTCTCAATAAAATATATATATTGTTAGGGTCTCATGACTGAGTCCTAACCGGTCCTGAGATGCCATGGTTTTGCTTGGATAATTTCCTTAGCCAAGGGGAGTCCTCTAGTGAGAGAACTTGTCTATATAAGGAGTAGGAAAAGGGGGCGGTTAGAGAGTCTCTGATAATCCAGCCTTCGTGCTAGTTGTCTTGTCCGAGATCTCTCTGGGTGCATGGTAGTCAAGCTAGTTCGTGGCTTGTGCCATTCTTGGCTCTACTTAAGGTTGCTTGAGTTTGTGATGTTCGTCAGCCCGTTGCTGAGTTGCAGACTTCTTGTTTGTTGGTCGTTCTTCGTCTTGAGAGCGAACCTTTCTTCCACCGTTGTTCTACGGTTTGGTAATGTATCGTTTGATTTCTTTTGTCGAGAATTATACCTTGTAAACTAGATATGAACGTTTGAGTATTTGATTAGGAGTGAACTCGTTACAATATAGAAAAAGCATAGACAGCTTTATATAGCATTATCCTTTTGCTATAGATTAAGCTTCGTAATCGATAATTCTTCATTCTAGACTGTCAACAACCCATTTGGATGCAATCGTATTTTTGTGGGTAAACATATCGAGGTGTTCCGTAGTGTAGTGTCCAGAGTGCTGGGCTGTCAGCTGTCTCCCTGTATCTGTTAGTTCTGCTCAGTTGCTTATGTAATTTCTCTGTCAACTTAATCCCTGATCTTCCCACCAACAACCTACGGATAGAGTACTCATAATAGCTGCGTTGGCTAGGAGGCGCAGGGAGCCCAAAGCTCGAACTAATTTCTGCCCTGGCTGGGTTTTGAACTCAACCTCTTAACCTGATAATTAGACATAACGCGCTGAAGCTAGTGATCGCTGCCAAATGAAATCTTTGAACCTAATGTAGGTATTTGGACATTTAATATAGCACATTTTTAGTCAACACAGAATAGATTGGTAGGTAAGATGATCAGTCTCCGTCACAGTCGTAGAGATATGAGACAAGAGATTTCTTTGAACAACTCCTCTTAAACGACGCAGCGCTAGAGAATAAGCTGGTGCCCTGGGCTCAGCTTCCAAGTGGCGCTTTAGTAATTTCGAGGTTGCGATTAGTAGCAAACAATGTTTAACTGTTGCATTTGGTTGGAAGAGCCTTTCAAGTCGAGTTCATCTTACAAAGATCGATAGTAGAAAAGAACACATTCGTTAACGAAAAGGCAGTTTCTGAATTTATACCGAAAACGAAGAACGTTTTAAAGGTGTTTAACGACACAATCGCATAATCCACTGTAGGCCTATAACAAAATTAGTGTATTGATGCATGAATCGTAATCGTAATCTTGAGATTTATACAGCGTCCTAGAAAGTTAATTAGAGGGAACAGGATAATTCACAAGCGCTCAATCAACCTCCCTCCTGCTTGTCTGTCTATATTTCTGCATCCGTCCCTGTCTATCTGTCTGTCTGTCTGTCTGTCTCCTGTCTGTCTGGCTGTCTATCTGTGTCTGTGAGTCTGAGCTGTATGTCCATAATTATAAGGTACGAATGTACATTCAAAACGGCTGAATTTTTTCTTTCTGAAAGATAAGTTAAAATAGACGCTACATAAATTAACCTAGTTTTTGTACATTTTAGGTCGTTGTCGTCGGCAGAAATTATGTTTGGTATATCACAGCCTTTAATGTAGCGATAGTCAGTTAGTCATTTGCTGATTAACGACACTGTTTCATAAACAATATACTTAGCCTACTTACTCTACTTATTACACGGATGATTAGCGTCGCCCACCTCCTTTCCCAAGGCTACGAACTGGTACTGCCAGTGTTCGAATATTAGTACATTTTTTAAATTAACCCTTTGGAGGTGAGGTGGGGTATGACACACCCCACAGCTATTATACGCTGCTTTTTCTACGGAAAAGTGGAATCAGCTTGGATTATTTTTGTCTACCTTAATGAGTGTGAAATACGGACAGTTTAGAACAATTTAGGGTACTTTTGAACGCACAGTTTTTTTATTTTGTTGTATTTTAAAGTGAAATTATAATATTTCGTATATACATGCTGATTTTAATGTATTAAAAAAGTAACGGCTCAGTGCAGAAAAAATGGGCGATAATAGAAGATTTTGCAGATGTTAGATTTTTAGTTTTGAATCAATGCAAAATTTATCCATTATTACGAGTATTATTTCACGTGTTCGCAAACGTTACATGTTTCAAGGGCCACGAAGATGACATTGCAGAGGGCCGCTTTGATTTTGTGCGTCAACGCGATGGCCATTTCGATTATGATTGAAAAAAGTGACTTGCTCCCGATAATTACCAGTTTAACTAATAATTGGTTATAGAACTATAGTTTAGTTCACAATAAATGTTATGTAGTTGATATTTTGACTTGCAAGTAAAAAATATGTATTGGGGTATGTCATACCCCACCTCACCTCAAACGTTCCAATGCTTCACCTCACTCTCAAAAGGGTTAAGAGATATTATTATTATTAAAATTGCAGTCGTCAAATTTATACCGTTGACAGAGAGCGTTATAGAGGTGTCTAAGGAGACCAAGGCATCAGCCATTGTTCAGCGACATTTAATATTTCCAGGGCCATTAACGGGAACGACGTCCTTCGCTCAGTCAAAACAAAATCTGTAGGCAGGTATATGACGTCAGAATAGGTTCTAGGTGAAGATCGAAGGGTCAGGCAGGCAGACAATCAGTCGGCTGCGGTGGATGGTGTTTAGGATTGGAACAGCAAGATGGGTGATGAAAGTGGGCTATGGAGGAAGACAATATTTCTGCCTCTGTCTGTCTGTCTTTCTGTCTTTCTGTCTCTCTGAGAATGTAAGTCCATCTGAGGTATGTTATTTATACATAAGGGGGTTATAGAGGAAGGACATTTCGAAGGACAATGACCGATCGGACGACAAGGGCATGACCACGGCCATATGGGCAGCTGCATCTGGTCACGTCGAAGCGTTGAAGATTCACGTCGAGAAGGGGAAAGTCACTGGGGGTATGGTTACAGTTAGTTGTTGATAGAGGATGAGTGACAATGGTTTGGTTTAAGATTAGGGGTTTCATGCGACTTCATTCGTTTTTCTAGCGCCAGAGTAAATCGTTGCGATTACTTCGGCCGAACGGCGCTACATCATTTGGCTGGAAATGGTCACGTGGGCTGCGTGGTATTTCTCGTCGCATTCGGTCACTCGACAACAACTTCAACACGCCGCTAGACGTCGCTGCAATCCACAATCTTCGAATGACCGTGGTCAATTGTCTGGACAAGGCGGCGGCTGACCAAATGTCCAGCAACGTCCGATCCGTCAAGAAGCAGCGTGAGTCGGCCATCTGTGACGCCGAGAGACGAGCCAAGCGCTTCCAGAAGTCGCCTCAGGAGATGGAGGTCGCAGGAGCCGACGGAACGAAGCTGAGTTCGAGTCATAGCTTCCCTTCTTATCTAGATTTTTTAATTTTTTGGCGGAGCAGGTGGTGGGACTACAGGAGGTAGTGATGAGAGTAGTGGAAGTGAGTCGAAGGATGGGTATGGCGATAAATGTAGCGAAAACTGAAAGCCAGCTCGTGGGTGGCGGAGACAAGAGGTTCACGATAAATGTGGGAGAGCAACAGCTGGTACAGACGGACAGCTTTGTTTACCTGGGAGGAAACATCTGTACACAGGGAGGATCGGGGAAAGATATAGAAAGAAGAATCGGATTGGCCAGAGGAATATGGCAGGCGCTGGGGAAGGTCTGGAGCTCGAGGGAAATAATTAAGCAGCGGTACAAAGGTCAGGTTGTATGAAACGCTGGTGTTGAGCGCGTTGCTGTACAATTCGGAGACTTGGACACTGAAGGAAACACATAAACAGCGGCTGAGGGTCTTCGAAACGGCGTGCTTGCGAAGGATTGAGGGAGTCACAAGAAGAGACAGGATAAGGAATAGAGAGATACACAAACGACTAAACATTCAGTACGACATAGTCAGCAGGATACAGAACAGACGGCTGCGATACTTTGGACAGGTAACCCGAATGGGAAATGACAGGTATCCGAAGATAGCTCTCAACGGACATGTGCACGGGAAAAGAAAAAGAGGAAGGCAGAAGAAACGATGGATGGATATGATAAGGGAGGACTGTAGAGAGATGGGCTGGACGGTTCAGGAGGCTATGCACCGGTCATACAACAGAGAGGTATGGAGGTCTTCCATAAACGAGCGGCTTATGCGTGCGGGAGCATCGCCAAGGCCATAAGTCAAGTCACCATAGTTTAACGACATCTCATGGCTACAAAAACCGTTGACGCCGACAGAAATTATTTTGAACATACCCCACCCATCCCATGGCATAATACATGACCACTGTCACTTATAAGGCGAATATAACTGTAAAAGGTGCAGAATTATTTTTGGAACAATTTTCACCAATCCAGTAGTACACAACAAAACAGCTCCTCTCCTTTCACTTATAGGTCGATGATCACGTTTAAAAGAGGTGTGCAATACATTTGTATTTCATTGTATTGTGTTGCATCATATTTTATAGATTTACAAAGCGCCTCTATAATACTGAACACCAATCACTGATAGCCCGACTTGCCTCCCAGTGCGATAAATCCGAGCGAGAAGTGGACTTAATTGTTCAGCGACATCTTGTTGCCGTATAGGATCGTAAAATTTAACCGTATCCTACTACTGGATAGATTTCACATCTAATGATTTGATGCATGGCCTGACTTTATTATGTCGGTTTAGAGCGTTATAAAGGTGTTTAACTAGAGACCACGGCATCACCCACTGTTCAGCGACATCTTACGGCTTCAATGGCCGTAGACGACAACCTTGCCTTGCAAGATTTATGCAGCCCTTTAAAAAGTTCAGTTGCGAGATTGGCTTCATTCGCAGGCGCTCAGTCAAAACAAAAACGGTGGGCAGGTATATCAGGTCAGAATCGGTGTTAGGTCAAGATCGAGAAACTCAGGCATTCACGCAGACAGTCAGACGTCTGCGTTGGTTGGTGCTAGGATTGGAACTACAAGCTGGGTAGGAGAAATAGGAAAATTGGAGTTGGGCTGTTTCAGCCTCTGTCTCTCTGTCTAGTTTCAGGCCTGCTTGTCTGTCTATATATCTGCATCCCTATCCAACCATATTCTAACATGGTGGTGCACACTAATCTACAGAGAGGTAGGAGATTCAAATTCCCGCAATGACAGAAATTTGGATCGTGATTTCTGCTCCACCTTCTCCCCCTGGAAAACATAGCTAAAATGAGTACACTGACCATACACTTTCGGTGGGAAGATGAGACGGCTTGGGACATGCACAGCCAGAGTACGAGCAGTGGCGGAGTTAAGCGCAACAAACACACTCCACAGCCTTTAAAAGCGTCGACCTCAACTAAAAATAGCCACGTTGGATTTCCCGATGTCGTGGGTTTTCTCAACCCTCGAAACCACGCCATCGACGGTTTATTGCCAAACATGGAATGTAACGTGGTCACGTACTTTACAAACAGTTGCACCTTGTGACCCAGACAAACGCCATCATGTTACCCGGCAATTGAACGTCGTCATGGAAAGGGTTGCCTCTAGCAACCTCAAAGTATGACATTGCGTGAAAAGCGATGGATCGGGTTGTACGTGGATGAGTGTTGCGTCTCCCGGTCTCGATGTTGCTATGGACCCCCACTCTGTTCATGGGATATGAAGGGGTGCCCCTCTTTTGCCAAAGGACCAGTTCTTCGGGACAATATCTGCATGGAGAAAGAAACAGTTCTTCATCAGAAATCGTCGTCTGATCTTCTCCACGGTTAAATTATTACGGTTGTATTTTGCCTCGTGCCTTAGACACCGCAATTACCAATTAATTAGTAATTTTGCGATTTCACATTAAATTAAATTAAAGCCTCCCTTCGTAAATGCTCTTCCATCTAGCACCCCTCAGGCTATCCCTTCAAGAACTCCTGCCCTAATCAATCCAATCCTACTCTAATCCATCTGTGCATTCAAACTCCATCCTACTAAATAATATATTATTACTAGAAATGCTACGTATTTATTAAGTGAAACCGGAGTTTGACATACATTTTAACCTTTGTTTATTATTGTATTGCATTGTATTTTCGTTTATTCAAAACTGGCTGTCATAACGCAGCCAAAGACAAAAGTGCGTAACTTATTGTTATTATAAAGGAGCTAAGACTGAGACTTATTATAGATATGGATAACGTTCATATCTATACTGGATAAATGTATTGGATTTTTGTACACTATATGGATGTAAATGATCAGCGTCGCCCTCCTCCGTTATCAAAATTTCGGACTGGCACCACTCCGATCATAGGTATCGTCATTTTTATGGCCAACAGGAACTGTTAACGTCGACCATCTCCGTGAGTGGCAGACGCTCAGTGATAGGCTTGGTGATAGTAGTTATGGTTTCAGTTCAGCGACACTTATTATGACAAAGATCATTAGCGTCGACCTCCTCTTTCATCGAGACTTGGTACTGGCACTGCCAGAGTACGAGCAGTGGCGAAGTTAGGCTAGCGATAAAACTCATTTTCTGAATGTTTTGCAACGGAAAATGATTAAAGTAAAAGGTCGACGTTGTACACCCTTATTTTGACAGATCATCGTTAAACAGAAACTACGAAATGTTTTACCGCTAAGCAACCTTTAAAACGCTACGTTCAGATGGTATAAATTAAGCCAATGCGTTTTATCTAAGCAATCTTAAAACGCTGTCAAGGAAGTGGACTTACTCCGCCACTGAACGTACTCCGCCTTGTCGTGGCGAGGAAGCTTCAGCCGATTCTGACTTCTGGCCAGCAGGAAGCGAGAGTCGGCGAACAAGTACGCAAGGGCGAAAGTACCTATGCCGCTGAACGTCCGTAATTTGCACATCCGTGCTTAGTGCCAGTCCCAAGCCTGCATAAAGGAGGAGGGCGACGCTAATTGGTCTTTGTTACCACACAGTGGTCGTTAAACAGTAAACACACACACACACACACACACACACACACACACACACACACACACACACACACACACACACACACACACACACACACACACACACACACACACACACACACACACACACACACACACACACACACACACACACACACACACACACACACACACACACACACACACACACACACACACACACACACACACACACACACACACACACACACACACACACACAAACACACATACAAACACACATACACACACACACACGCACACTTCTATCGATAAACCAAGTATCGTAGTAGGTATATGAAATAAAACTGAGTAGGTTCAAATATGCAAACTGAAATTGAGGGCAACGTCAACGGACATGGAATCCATGACGTTTTATTTAACAATGGATACTATCCTCAGAAGCAACCCAGCTGGGTGTCATTGTATTTCATGGGTTATTAACATCCATTTTACCTTGTAACAGGCAACCTGGGTGCGTTATGGTCTAATGGTTTACTTACTGTTATATCAAATGAGAATGCGGAGATTATAATCCACTGCTTTGCTACTGATGATATTTCTATTCTTAAAGAGGTTTAAAATCGCTAGGAGCACAGAGCGCCTCTGACGCCAATGGCCAATGATCTTTGTAATCACACATTGACAGTTTAATCGAAAGTATGCTTCCACTATCGCCAGTTTGCTATTCCACAACATTGCAATAGATATTGGTGCATTCTACGTTGTCATAACGTTGTCATAACGTTCTACGTTGTCACACACACACACACACACACACACACACACACACACACACACACACACACACACACACACACACACACACACACACACACACACACACACACACACACACACACACACACACACACACACACACACACACACACACACACACAAACACACATACAAACACACATACACACACGCACACTTCTATCGATAAACCAAGTATCGTAGTAGGTATATGAAATAAAACTGAGTAGGTTCAAATATGCAAACTGAAATTGAGGGCAACGTCAACGGACATGGAATCCATGACGTTTTATTTAACAATGGATACTATCCTCAGAAGCAACCCAGCTGGGTGTCATTGTATTTCATGGGTTATTAACATCCATTTTACCTTGTAACAGGCAACCTGGGTGCGTTATGGTCTAATGGTTTACTTACTGTTATATCAAATGAGAAGTCGGAGATTATAATCCACTGCTTTGCTACTGATGATATTTCTATTCTTAAAGAGGTTTAAATCGCTAGGAGCACAGAGCGCCTCTGACGCCAATGATCTTTGTAATCACACATTGACAGTTTAATCGAAAGTATGCTTCCACTATCGCCAGTTTGCTATTCCACAACATTGCAATAGATATTGGTGCATTCTACGTTGTCATAATCATCACTTATTCGTTTATTGGAAGAAAAATTAAGTTGGCACAGCCGCAACTTAAACAGGCAATACTGCATTATGCGGTAGATTCTGAGGCAGCTGTCCAACGGGCCAAATAGCCAGACCTGTCCGTCAGTTTCTCAATGCTGTCAGTAGATGTTTCTTTTACATCAGTTCGGGGATAAAAGCCCTAGCCAAAACAGCTATAGCGAGTCAGCAACCCATTTGGGTGCCTTGGAATTTTTGTGAGCAGCCTATTTTGGAACGCTAACGAACGTCTGTTTAACCTCATAATTATGCGAGGTGAGCTATGTTGTATTGGTTAGACTGCTGGACTGTCAACCGAGAGATCGGGAATTAAAATCTCCGCCATGGCAGAAATTTCAGTCGAAATGTCCGCTCCACTTGCGCCCCCTAGACAACACAGATACTCAGTACAATGTCACCGGGAAGATCGAATGAGCTAATTTGTCTTATAAACCCTATGCGTAACTGGCACTGGCTTCCTTTTCGTCTTGTTAAAGGATTCGTGTAAATGGGGGCCATAGTTTGTAAAACATTGAAGTCAGGTAACTAGATGACTTTAAACGCTGGAGATGCAATGCTCTCCTTAGACACCTTTCATAGGCTTTCGATCGAGATTCTTTAAATAAGTCGCGTTGTTTAGCTTGATGCCAGCTCGTCCAGGTGCATTTGAATGTAATAATTATGAGGTCGACGTCAACGGTCTTAGAATCCACAAGGCTTAGCTAAACAATGGATAATAGTTCATACTACGTTGTCAGCAACCCATTTGGATGGCATTGTGTTATTTTACGGGAATGCTGGAATGGTATTTATCTCCAGTTTATGTAAAAACGGATAAGCGCTTTAGTGTAGTGGTAAGCGTGCTGGACTATCGACTGCATACCTGTATACCTGTTCGTTCTGCACAGTCGCTTGTGTCATTTCATTGTCAACTTAAGACTTTTTTCAAATTAGGGTTAGATCCACAGTTTAACGACATCTTATGAAAACAACGGTCGTTGAGGTCGGCATAAATTAAATTGCAGCCTCTCTTTATCAGTGGACTGATCTTCTGGATGTTGATCCCTATTGCGACTTGACTTTGGTGCGCTATCGGTTGATGCCTTGTGGTTTAGACACAGGCGCTATAGAAGTTACCTACATCACGAAATATTATATGAGTTCACGTAGATATCTGCAATTGGATAGTTACGAAACAGCCTCCTTATAATTACAGACCCTTTGATTTCTTACTCTAATTATTAGTATTCGTTATACACATTTAATAGCAGTTGCCGGGCGTTGCTATGTAGCAGTTGATCGACGAGATGGCTCGTCAAAAAAGAGCTGTAATATGCCAAAAATAATCTTTGTCAGCGGAAACGGCCTATATAATTATGTTGTCATAAGCTGCCGTTAAACTCTGAATCCAATCCAACCAGATGGCTCGTCGTTGTCAAACAGGTGGTTGTTGATGGAGTTGTATTAAAGAAAATAGAGGGTTTTCCTAGAATTTCGACTCATATTTTCATCGTATTGTATTGTATTGTATTTGAACACTTGTTTTTAGCGCCCCTACCAGATTTCCCATTCAGAGGCGCTCCCGACTACTGCGCGAACGCTGAATCGGAGTTTCACGCCGATGCGCATGAGCAATTGCGAGTGAAGGACTTGCCCAGGGTCCCTACGCGGCGACTTTGAGGTGGATTCGAACCCGCAACCCTCCAGCTGCAAGGCACCGAACATACCCCTAAACCACCGCGCCCCAGTTGTATTGTCATGTGTTGTATTGTGTGTTGTATTGTACTCCACGTTTATAATGCGACCGAGCCACCCGCAGTAAAGATCCGAAAAATTAATCTCTGATAAACCGACCCGACCGGGAAGCGAACCCGGGGCGCCGGCGTGACGAGCAGGCTACCAACCCACTCGGCCACACAGGATCCTCATGCTAACGATAGACTATCAGGTAGCTAGGGTCGTTTTTCTCGCTTCTTTAGACTTAAGGAGAATTTATAACACATTACAGAAATGGATCCAGTTTGCAATATGGGAATAACACGCCTGCTATGCGTGAGTATGGATTTCTAGGTGGTTTTAATTAAATAGCGGTCACTAGAGGTCGATTGTTTGTGTTTTACTTTAAAAGAAACTTCTGAAAATTTGCACACCTCTTTCTAGAACGTTAAGGTGTATATGAAAGATTAAATCGTCTCGATTCGTTGCGTTGAGTGGTGTTTATATGAACGGTTGAAAACTGTAATTAAAAAGAGCTGTAATATGCCAAAAATAATCTTTGTCGGCGGCTTCGGCCTATGATGTCATAAGCTGCCGTTAAACCGTGGATCCAATCCAATTCGTGGCATTCCATGGCCTTAGGATGCAAAATACCATGGACAGTGCATAATTAATAAGTAACAGAAAACAAATGGCTTTAGGTTTTCCTAGATCTTGTTCAGCAACGCCCATCGTCCTTGTTATGTAAGTAAGTAAGTAAGTAAGTATATTGTTTATTAACCAATTGCTAATCGCACTTTGGTGTACAGACATCTTTATAAACAAAGTTAAAAAGTATAAAGTTTCCTGACAATTAACGTTTTTCACATTAAGTAAGTTAGTGACATTATCCGTTAATAAACCAACTGCACCTTGGTGCACAATCATTATAGTCCCGCAAATATCTAAGAAGTCAGCCAATCTTTATCAGATCTTATATATCATCCTAGTGATGAAATTTTTACGCATAAAATTATCTGCAGGAGGAATGATACGGTCATGAGCCCTGGGGCGCAGGGAATACTTAGAAGTTTTAATTGGGGGAAGCAACTACGAATAGCCTACGACGTTAGTTCTTCGGTGGCCATTATGCTGCGCTGAAACTCTAGACGATTTTCCCATCGACGTTGACTCCAGGTCATGCCACAAGATGTCGCTAAACTGTTGATATCGTATTATTATTATTATAGGTGTAGTATTTTTTATGGCCCGAGGTAGAAAGCATTCCTCAGATTCTAAGAAACTTATGTATATGGTTTAAGGGTTCTCGTCCCCATCAGTAGCGCTCACAGTGCGAGAACACCGAGAGTAGAAAAAGGTAATGAGGAGGGAGAAAGATATGGACAGAGACCTAGAAAAAATAGTAACACGTATAGAAGGGAAGGGCATTCCATAGGGAGGGTCCAATGTTGGCAACAGATCTAGTTTGGACCACAATGTACGCATGAAGACAATGTAAAACGCCTTAAGTACCTTACAAAGACACTTTATCAATTCACATTTTCATCTTTGCGTCACCGTTGGGTCACCTTAATCAATTTTCCCTTCTTACCTTTGTCTTACCTTTGTCCGTTTTACCTTTGTTACCTTTGCTATCTTTACATACTAATATTTCCGCTAGTGAACGCACCTGGTGGCCTGCTTTGACGCTCTCTTGCATCGATGCTGGGCTGGAACCGTCGTCCAGTTTTCTGCAAGTGTTACCATAGCATCGTCCATACCATACCTTACCTTGAGACATTGTCTTAAATTGACTGTCCATTTATGAGGCAGACTTAGCGTTCTTCACCTTTCCTTACCTTGACTTTATTTACATTTGTTTACCTTGCTTATGTTAATTTACTTTGCCTTTACTGACATCAGTGACCGACATCATCTTAGTAAAATTACCTTGCTTCACAAGAACTCCTCTGACCTTACTTTAAGTTGACTTGTCTTGCCTTCTTCCTATGCATAACCTGACCTCGTTTTACAATGGCAAATTAAGGTACGGTCAGGTAAGGAAAGAGAGGTAAATGTAAATGTTCGCGTTTTTCTATAGCGACCGTATTATGGCCTCGACCCTTGCTCATTTTGCAATGAATTGATCGGCTGAGATCCTTCACCACCGCTCGCCCGTTTGAATGGACGCCACGCCATTTAAGGTCCCCGTGCAAGGACCGTGCTAGCCCGAGATTTAAATCTCTGAAAATAAGCCGACATCGGGAAGCGAACCGCGATCCGCATGCTCTCTTTCTCAGGGGCGCATGAGACGCGCAGCCAACGCTCTTACCAATGTAGCTAACTAGAGGCAGACGGACAGCAGGCAATGCATTCTCGACCTCTACAGTTCACGTCATCACAAGGCATCAATCGAAAGTCGAAGCCACAAATATTAATCTCAGGCAATGATTGGTATTCACATCTGAATAGCTTCTCTAACGTCTATAACTGTCAATGGTCCCTTTCATAGAAGGAGCTAATTCTGAATCAAGCTTACACTAATCTAATCTAATCTGAATAACTTCTATAATAGGGCCGTTGTCATAATGAACAAGGCATCAACCAACGTAGGGTAAGTAACACTTTATTATCTGGAGTTTGTGTGTTTCCTTTTTAACGACTAGCTGTGTGATAACAAAGACCATTAGCGTCGCCCTCCTCCTTTATCCAGGCTTGGGACTGGCACTGTCAGAAAGCAAACAGTGGCGGAGTTAAACGCATTTCTTGAAGTTATAGCGACTGATGAGAGCGTTCTGAAGGTGTTTAAGGGGATAATTAATTTGTATCATTAGGGATTAAGCAATTTAAACGACATCTTGTGGCCGCCCTCATCCGTTAAGTTCGACTATACTGTATCGAGGTGGAGCGAGTGTTAATCTGACGATTGAACGCAGTTGCTAAATTTACGGAATCTGAAGCAAGCGTTTTAAAGGTATTTACGCCATTTTGTGGCCGCCTAGTATGACAGTGTCGACTTTACTCTGGGCCAATGCCTCTACATTGCCTAACTGCCTAACTCCCTCTTGCCCCATCTCGGGTTTGGCTGGACGGGAAAATCTTCGTTCTGCATCTAGAAGTGAACTTGTTGTACCCATGCGCGCACTTCGGGACGACCACGTGAAATAATCTTCCTTCTGAGCTGCGTGTACTTTTAACCCTCGGGTTAACCCTGGTTACCACCGCCCTCATACGTTTTATGCATAATTTTTTTTCTTCATATGGAATATAATTTTTACGTTATAGGTAGCTGTAGCAGATTCATTGGCGCACATTTTGAGGTAAACATCATGATGATATCTCACGCCGTTCAATAGTTATACCCGATATAGCCAAGGTACCAGAGGGATACCACCCCTCCCCTTAGTTTTTCGACCATAGCTTATTCAGTGTTTTTCGTAGAACAGAAACAAAAATACCATTCTATAGAGGGAATGCAGGGCTTCATTTTCTTGCTTACTTATTTGTCTTTCGAACACTGGAAGTGATAAAAATAAATAATAGTACGCGTTATATGTGAAAATGGCTTAATGCAGCATCACAATTTCGCTGTATCTAATACAGACTATGGACTAGTTTGTAGGTTATTGTTACAAATTAAGCATCATTTTGTTTAAAATGTTCTTGGATACATAGATCAGTTTCAAAACACACATAATCTTATATTTTTTTATCCAAAAAGTACAAAATTTAGGCAGTAATATAAAATATCGTTAATTATCGGTTCCATTGTTAAAAATGATGTAATTTCGAGCTGCATTCACATAAAGTACAACTAAATATACCATTTTGTTCATAAATGAATGCTGAATCCATTCCTGTATTACAAGAGATATGATATGTGAAACCAAACGCGAAATCCAGGGCTGGGGTGGTAACCACCCTCCCCTTGGTAGCCAGTGTTACAAAAAAACCTCGGTAGCCTGAGGGTTAACTAGGGACTCTGGATACACCGGTTACAAGCACCTAAAAACTGTTCTTATTGCTGGGGTTAGGTCGGGAACGTCTCCGAGTAGGTATCTTAGTGGAGCGCTATATAAGTATTCGCATTCAATGAATGAATGAATGAAATGAATGAATGGACGATCACTTAAAACGAAAGTTAATCGTTATCAGTCCGGTGGAAATCCATTGGTTGAAGGTACCAAACAGTTAACATTAAATTCAGCAAAAAAACATAAATTATTCCTCCATATTAGAAGTTAATACATTGCTCACCTAAGACCTTTAATACGCATTCTTCCAAGGCCATGAATTTAACAACTGCGTCTAATCGCCGGTTAAAACTCCGCTACAACCCGTATGCAGCCATTAGTTAGGCCGACGCTAATTACCAATGTTTAAACAGAGTCGATAAACATCAACACACTAACTAATCGCCAGTTAAACAAAATGTTCCACATTATACATGGTAATGTCGTCGTTAACGGCCCTCGGCGTTCACGAGATGTCGCTAAAATAATAATAATCAATGATGCTCGTCCTAGACACCTCTAAAACGCTTGCTTCAAATGCTATAAATATAGAAACTCGATACAGAAAATCGATATTAATTGAAATAAAATGTTGTAAGTATGAGAGGGCAACGATTAAAATTTTTAATCGAAATTAATCGCACAATTAAAATTTTTAATAACGCGATTAATTTTTAAAGCATGTCACAATAGATAACAGGTACAACTACTCTACCGACTCTGAGTAGTTACTAGTTACGTAGAATATGCGCTATATAAATGCTTGCAGTCAATGTGCCTTCCAGTTGGCACTCAAACTGGTCGGCGGGCTCTCCGGTCTGCCTCGCGAAATGACTTGATTGTACCTTCGTTTCGAACCACCACCCGTGCTCGTCGGGACTTCTCGATTGCGGCGCCACGGATCTGGAATACTCTTCCGCCATCTGTGCGTGCCACTAATGCTGCATGTGGTTACATGGCTTTCTCTCGACTCTTAAAGACGCACTTTTTTCAGCTGTTTGATGGCCACGTGTTGAGCGCTTCTGTGAGACTCTGAAGTGGCGCTATATAAATGTCTTGTTACATTACATTACATTACAATAAATAACATACATGGTCTTTACTACTTGCTTTTACTTTTTAGTTTTTAGTTTTTACTTTAAAGTTTAGAGTTTAAACTGAGCGGTTTTATCAAGAATTGTCTTAGCGCATTTCTAGATTATTGGGCGCATTGACAATCGCGTTAACTGCGTTAAAACATTTAATCACGTTTATTAATTAACGCATTAATCGCGTTAATAACGCGTTAAATGCCCAGCCCTAGTTATAATCTATTTTTAATCTATCTAATAATGAGAAATGCTCGAAATAATTTCTGTCCACGTCAACAGCCGTCATTATCCATTTGGTGATGCTTAGTCGTAGAGTAAGGTCGATGTTAACGGTCCTTGGCGGTCACAAGATGTCGCTACACAAGGGAAAAACTGGCTGCCATCTTTTGGTGCCAGTCCGAAACCTAGAAAAATGCGGAGGGCGACGCCATCCATCTTCTTTATTACATACAATCATCGATTACTAGAACAGACTGACATACCGCAGCCTAGTTAAGCCAAAACTATCAGTACAGATGAAAAATATATAATAATAAAAGGTAAACGTGTAGTTTAGCGTCGTAAATTATTTTTTGACTTATAACGTATTCCCTTGACCAGCTTTCCTGGTCTTGAATGGAACAAGGAGAAGATAAAGATGAAGATGAGTGAACTATCAGAGAGAATAGAGGAAAAAGTAGAAATGGTAAAAGAGGGATCAACAACAGAAGAAAGGTGGAGGAAACTAAAGGAGACAGTGGTTAAAGAGGCGACAGACACTGTGGGATTTCAAAAGGGTACGGAACCTCGTAAGCCATGGATAACACTGGAGATGGTCAACGACATGGAAGAGAGAAGGAAATGGAAACACCAGAGAACAGAGGAAGCTAAAAAGGAGTATAAACGACTCAATAATCAATTAAGAAGAACAACGAATAAGGCAAGAGAGGATTGGTGGGAGGAACGGTGTAGGGAGTTAGAGATACTCCAGGAACAGGGACGACACGATCTAGTGTACGGGAAAATAAAATCACTAGAAAAGAAAAAGAACAGGGGAAAAGGAAGCACAATCAAGGATAAGGATGGCAAGCTACTAGAAGACACGGGAGATATTAGGAGAAGATGGAAGGAATATGTGGAAGAGTTGTACACAGGAAATAACAGCCTTAAGGAGGAAATGGAGAAACAAGCACGAGAACAGGAGGAGGAACAAACAGACGACACCATTGGACCAGAGGTGATGAAAGAAGAGGTCTTAGCTGCAATAGACGACATGAAGAACGGCAAGGCAGAAGGAATCGACAACATCCCAATAGAAATGCTGAGGAATCTAGGAGAGAAAGCAATGAATGAATTGGTGCAACTATGCCAGGACATATATAATACAGGAGTATGGCCAGAGGACTTTCTTCAGACCATAGTTATACCGATACAGAAGAAACCGAATGCAATAAACTGCGAAGACCATCGCACTATAAGCCTCCTTACCCACGCATCAAAGATACTACTAAGAATAATAACAAAAAGATTGCAGACCAAAGCGGAAACGGATAATTGCTTAGGAGAAGAACAATATGGGTTCAGGAAGGGAAGAGGGACAAGAGATGCAGTGGCAGCGCTAAGAGTAATAGCGGAAAGAAGCATCCAGCATGGACAGGACATATACATCTGTTTCGTCGACTATGAAAAAGCTTTTGACAGAGTGGACTGGAAGAAATTGATGAGAATACTGAGACGAATAGGAGTGGACTGGAGAGAAAGAAGACTGATAGGCAATCTATACATGGGACAAAGAGTAAAGATAAGAATCGATGGAGAATACTCAGAACCCGGAAAAATAGGAAGAGGAGTGAGGCAAGGATGCCCACTATCACCAATTCTGTTCAACATCTACATAGAAGAAATTGTTAGAGAAACGTTGGAGGAACTGGAAGAGGGGGTAAAAGTGGGTGGGAAAATGGTGAAAGCATTGAGATTTGCAGACGATCAAGCGATGATGGCAGGCAGTCAGGAAGGTCTACAACTAATGATGGACCGCTTAAACAGCATATCAATGGACTATGACATGAAAATAAACATAAAGAAAACAAAGGTCATGAAGATAAGTAAGAGAGGGGAAGAAACAATAAACATCACATTAAATGGGGAAGAAATAGAACAGGTGAAGAAGTTCTGCTATCTGGGAAGTGTGGTTACAGAGGATGCAAGGTGCCATGTGGAAGTGAAAAGAAGAATAGCTATGGGAAAAGATGCATTCTACAAAAGAGGGGAGCTCCTCAGAGGCGGTCTAAACAGGAAGCTGAAGAAGAGAATGGTAAAGACACTAGTGTGGAGTGTTGTCCTATACGGCTCTGAGACATGGACAATGAGGCAAGAAGACATAAAACGACTGGAGGCCTTTGAGATGTGGATATGGCGCAGAATGGAGAAAATCAGCTGGGTGGAGCGAAGAACGAATGAGGAAATCTTACAGCTGGTGGAAGAAAAAAGATCACTGATAGGCACTATACGGGAGCGGCAGAAGAAATGGATAGGACACATCTTAAGGAGCGACACCCTACTAAGAGACATCATTGAGGGAAGAATGGAGGGGAAAAAGATGAGAGGTAGGCCAAGAACAATGCTACTGGACTGGATGTTGGCAGAGGAGGGATACAGCGGACTGAAAAGAGAAGCAGAGAACAGAGAAAAATGGCGTCGTTGGACATACGAACCTGCCTGAGGGCAGAGAACGTGAAGAAGAAGAAGAAACGTATTCCCTGATTAATTTAAGCGTTTACGCTTATATTTGTCATATTCCGGAATATATATGTGCTAAAAGAAACAAAAACAACCGAATAAAACTTAATTTAGAAGAGAAAATAAAAACGAATTGAGCCGTTCAGCGACCATTCGACGACAACCGGAAGTCAAGCGGCTATGGTACAGTACCCGCGGCTATTAATAGCTTCACGTCGCCTTAACCATTGCCTTCTAGATACTACACAATGCTGAATATTGTGTTAAGTTGACGTGTTAAGACTATGAGATACGTAAAACTACGTTAATAGGCACCTTTGGTACAGGTCGCTCACTCGTACGCTTCAGAAATTACCGTCTATGAGGGGATCACGACACATGGTTCACCGCAAATGGTTCACCGACAAATGGTTCACGGACAAAAGGTTGACGACAAGAGGTTCACGACAAAAGGTTCACGACAATAGGTTCACGACAAAAGGTTCACGACAAAAGGTTCACGACAACAGGTTCACGACAAAAGGTTCACTAAAAATTTCAAACTTTATGAAAATTTGTCGATCTGTTTCGTGAATAGTCCCAGATAGGTCTATGTTATTCACCGCTTTCCGTCGCTTATTATTTATGTGTTATAACACACCGCTATCGCGTTCCAAATTAAAAGCAATAACGACCCATTGCCCAATTGTTGTACTAAAAAGAAGGAAATGGAGTAAAAAGTTCACTTAAGGCAGCGGTTTGAAGATGTCTAAGACGACCACTATAATTATAATTAACTGTTAAGCGACATCTTGTGGCCGCCAAGGTCCGCTAACGTCGACATTACTTTATAAAAGAGATGCAACGTTGATTTGGCGATTAGTAGCAAGCTTTAAAGATGTGTCTAACACGTAGTATTTAAGTTTTACGACACTGTGTAGCAGTGCACATTTGAACGGATTTGGACTACTGGGACAAAGTCTGTTACTTTACTTTCAGTGTTACTGGAAACTAACATTGAAAGTAGAGCATTACCTGTGACATATCACCAAAACAACTGGGACAAATCCTGAAACTACTGGGACATTTCCAGTAGCTATACGGTTAAAATATGCACTGCTGTGTAGCTACATAGACCATTAGCGTCGCCCTCCTGCTTTATCCAGGCTTGGGACTGGCACCGGCTGGCACTAAGCACGAATGTCCAATGCACGGACGTCCAGTGGCGGAGGTAACTTTGCCCTTGCGTACTTGGTCACCGATCCTCGTCCCCGCTTGACCAGAAGTCAGACTCAGCTGAAGCTCATCTTCTCTGGCTGGCCAGATGTCAGGAATCACGATTGGCTGAAGTTAATTGGCTACGACAAGGCGTACGCATCGGACATTTACGCCGTCGAGTGAACTTCTGAGGCAGTTGCTCGAACATCGCTCCGATGGATTATTAGGCGATTAAAAGCAGTTGCTGAATTAATAGCATGTGTAGTTAGCAAACGTTTTAAAGGAGTTTAATACAACTCGAAGCCGCCTAGGGCCGTTATCGTCGAACTTAGTCTGGGTCTGGCAGTGCCAGTTTAGGGAATGTCACTGGCTACTTGTGGGAGATCTATAATTACCCCATCTCAGTTTTGGCTAGTGGCCAGTCCACTTTCTCACCGTTTGATCTTCTCACCAAACGCGTACCCATTATAACGGAGTGTCAGCCACTAGACTAGCACGCGCTGAAGTTACCGATGGCTGCCTAATGAAATCTTTGATCACAATGATTATACACTGTGTCCCGATGAAAAGTGGACCCCTAGAAAAAGTGTCATAACTCGGTCAACATTTTTAACATTTGCCTGAAATTTTAAATTCAACAACAGTAGCCATATCGCCACCAAATCCTAACGCCGTTTGGAAATGTTGGCGAATTTGTCACTTTTATGAACGTTTGAGAAGCAGCACTGAAAAAAGGAAGTTTCCAACATACAAGAGCCACAAGAAGGTGAAGTTCAGCTACATCTGGTGTTCAAAATGTCCTCCTTGTTCACGGACACACGACCGTAGACGTAGAAGCCACTGTTTGATGGTCCGGTCGATGATCAGTATTGATCACGTGGTCAAACAACTGCCACTCTTGAGGAGACGTCAGCAGGCACCTGTTTCTTGCACGTTCCAGCCGCCGCATAAACGCGATCCCGCATTCGTGACGCCGATCACCTGATCTCGTCTGATTGAAGAGTGGCAGTTGTTTGACCACGTGATCATCGACCGGGCCATCAAACAGTGGCGTTCACGTCTACGGTCGTGTGTCCGTGAACAAGGAGGACATTTTGAACACCAGATGTAGCTGAACTTCACCTTCTTGTGGCTCTCGTATGTTGGAAACTTCCTTTTTACAGTGCTGCATCGCAAAGTTCATAAAAGTGACAAATTCGCCAACATTTCCAAACGGCGTTAGGATTTGGTGGTGATATGGCTACTGTTTCCGTTTTTAAAATTTCAGTCAAATGCTAAAAGTTTTGACCGAGTTATGACACATTTTCTAGGGGTCCACTTTTCATCGGGACACAGTGTACATATCAGGACATTAAATAATCGATTGGCTGGTCAGATGACAAGTCTCCGTCACAGTGGCCGATTACTTCAATCCACAATTACGCCTAACTTCTGTCATTCGTATGAATAATAATGTTTGTTATGGTGAGCACAAAGAGTGGATCTGGCGTTAAGGTTAGCAATGTTTTATTAAATTAATTAATAAGTTCAACGACATTTTATGCCAACAAAATCCGTTGACGCCGGAACGAGAAATTTTTCACAAAACTCATTTATAGAAAAGTTGCGTTTGGGCTATATATAGGATCAGTTACAAGCTTTAAAGAGGTGTCTTATAAAGCAATCGTTTTCTCCCGTGTCTAGTGGTATCTTACGGCGTTGAAAGCCGTTGACCTCGAATCTACCTTACCAAAATAAATATTATCTCGAGATTCATACACCTACAGTACCCAAATTAATCTAAGTCGCGGGAAGGAGTTTATTAACAGGAGCTCAGTCAAAACAAAATCGTTAGGCAGGTATTAAAGGTTAGAATCGGGTCGAAACATCAATAGAGAGATAACCAGATGTGCCGGCAAACCCTTAAAACTACAGAACAAACCGTTATTCAGTCCCTGTCACGAGCTTATTCACAGGCGCTCAGTCAAAACAGAATCAATAGACAGGCAATGTGATCAGGTTCGATCAGATTTACGACATTTTATGCCAACATAAAATATCATATCATATCAACAGTCTTGGAAAGTTTCCCGCACTATTCCTTTTCTTCAACTGTACGTGATCTGGGTGTTACGCTAGATAGCTCCCTTTCTTTTAAAGACCATATCTCTAACCTAACACGTTCTTCTTATTTTCATTTAAGGCGTCTTAGGGCTGTTCGGCGTTCTGTCTCATCTTCTGTTTTCACCACTCTGGTTCATGCTTTCATATGCTCCCGAATTGATTACTGTAATTCTCTTCTCATTGGTCTTCCTAAGGTTCGTCTTTCACCTCTTCAGTCGGTCCTAAATTCTGCCGCCAGATTAGTAGCACGCCTACCACGGTACTCTCACATTTTTACTTTCATGTATGAACAACTGCACTGGCTTCCTCTCTCTGCTCGCATTAAATTCAAAATCATCATTCTAGTCTTCAAGGCACAAAGGGGTCTTGCCCCAAAATATTTAGCTGATGTATTACTCCGGCCTCTTTCAGCCTCCTCCCATCGACCACTACGCTCATCAAACAGACTTGAGCTTCTAGTGCCTCATACTAGAACAGCTATGGCTCAGTCCCGGTCCTTTACCTCAATCGGTCCCTCTCTTTGGAATGCGCTGTCTCCATCTACTCGCTCTCGAATTCTAGCTAGTAACCTCTCTTCCACCTTTTCTTTTCTCAAAACCTTTTTCTTCTCTTTGGCCTTGCGCACTGGGAGCGCCTCTGAATGGTTCACCCTATGAGAGGCGCTTTATAAATGTTTGAATACAATACAATAGACATGTTATCAATAGTAAACAGTGTTTAACTACGTGTTGTGTTTGGCTACCAGAGTCTTTCGCGTCGACTTCACTTTACAAACATTTCGAACCAGTAAAGACTGCAGCGATTGAATATAGATGGTTCGAGAGTTTAACGACATCCTATGGCAACAAAGAATGTTGACGTCCACAGAAATTACTTTGAACAGTTCTCACTTATATATTTTAATTATCCATCGTGCGCCAGTCCCAAAATGTCTCTAATCAAAATATAGTACGTTGCTCCCCTTAGACACCTTTCTCACACATTCTTCCGAAGCTATACATATAGCCAAAGCGTTATATCGCTTGAGTTGTTACTATAGATGGTTAGAGAGTTTAACGACATTAGTCAGAGCTCTTAGCGTAACATTGTGCATTTTGGTGCTACAAGCAAAAAAAGGATGTTGACGTCCACAGAAATTACTTAGAACAATTCTCACTTTTCGTACGTGATAATACAGCTCATTATAATTGCATTTTAATACAATTGGCGATTGATTGGTTAGTTGCTGTTTAACGACATTGTTTCATAGCAAAGATGATTAACGTCGCCCTCCTCCTTTCTCCTGTGGTAGTGCCAGTCCCAAGTATGGAGTAATTAGGTTGTTTGCAGCAGAAGTGTGGCTTAGCATCACTCTTGAAAGCGACGTGTAATATTATTCTGAGCAACTCTCACCGTTAATTA
Organism: Aporrectodea caliginosa; assembly: GCA_020284085.1. NCBI lineage: Eukaryota > Metazoa > Annelida > Clitellata > Crassiclitellata > Lumbricidae > Aporrectodea > Aporrectodea caliginosa. The sequence continues at coordinate 23,899 of JACEVL010000116.1, read as the reverse complement.
ATTTGGCATAATTCAATACTACGAAACGGACAACCATCATTATATCATTTTGTTTTTATTTATACCAACGTTTAACGTCGTCCTATGACATCAAAGGCCGTTGACGACATCATTATATCAAAAAACGACAGTCACCTTAGACACCTTTTAAACGCTCTAAACCGACGATATAAATAATATGACTGAGATTTTTGATATCATTATATCAAAAATCTCAGTCGCATTATTTATATCGTCGGTTTAGAAATGTTTAGCAATGTGTCTAACGAAATCCAAAAGTATCATCAATTGTTCAGCGACATCTAACGGCATTGAAAGCCGTTGACATCTCCTTACCTTACGATATTTACAAACAGGCCCGTATAAGTGTGCCAACGAGATCGACCTCTTTCACAGGCAATCAGTCAAAACAAAATCGATATCTTACGGTTTCAAAGGTCAGATGTGACCGTGCATGAAAAAACCCTCCCAAAGTCGAAAATTTTGAAAAATCAGTTTAATTTTATTTTAAATACTACAGTTACTGGTGAGTAATGTGTTGAAAGCAGTATATTTGTATCTGTAGAAATGAAAAAGTTATGAATTTTTAAAGAATTTAAGTCCTAGCGTTTTGAGAACTCGTTTTAATGAGAAATCGCGATTCAAAAATTGCCGTCATTGGATGAACGATGTAAAAGTGAACAGATATTTCAACGTAATTTAGTAGAGAGTTCTAGATATAAAAACTTCTGCCCTCTTCAATGGTGTCAACGGTGTTTCTTGGAAAATTAAATTGAAGCAATGGGACAGCTTTAAAGAGATGCCCTATATAATTAATTGTTAAGCGACATCAGGTGGCCAACGTCAACCTTACTTTATGAAAAAGATGTAATGTTGATTTGGCGATTAGTAGTAGGAGTATTTCAGTTTTACGACACTGTGTAATAACATAGACCATTGGCGTCGCCCTCCCCTTTGGTCACGAGTTGGGACTGGCACCGGGTGGCACTAAGCACAGAATGTGCAATGCACGGACGTCCAGTGGCGTAGGTACTTTCACCCTTGCGTACTTGGGTCGCCGATCCTCGTCTATGGCCAGAAGTCAGACCGGGCTGAACTCGTCTTCTCTGGCTGAAGTTCACTGGCCACGACAAGGCGTACGCATCGGACATTCACGCCGTCGAGTGAACTTCTGAGGCTTTTGCTCGAACAGCCCTCAGAGGGATCTAAACCTAGCAATTAAAGGCATTTGCAGAATTAATAGCATCTGTAGGGAGCAACCGTTTTTAAAGGAGTTTAAGACAACTCGAGACAGATTAGGGCCGATAACGTCGACCTTACTCTGGGTCTGGTAGTGCCAGTTAGGGAATGTCATTGGCTACTTGTGGGAGATCTATTACCCCATCTCTGGTTTGGCTAGTGGCCAGTCCACTTTCTCACCGTTTGATCTTCTCACCAAATGCGTTCAGCCAGTATCCCATTATAACGGATTGTTAAACACACAGAGACTATCATGCGCTGAAGTTACCGATGGCTGCCTAATGAACTCTTTGATCTCAATATACGTATCAAGACATTAAATAATCGATTGACAGGTCAGATGACAAGTCTCCGTCACAGTGGCCGATAACTTCAATCCACGATTAGGCCTAACTTCTGTTGGTCGTATGAATAATAATGTTTGTTATGGTGAGCACAAAGAGTGGATCTGGCGGTAAGGTTAGGAATGTTTTATTAAATTAATTAATTAATAAAACTGTTCAACGACATTTTATGCCACCAAAATATTAATAGGAGTTCAGTCAAAACAAAATCGTTAGGAAGGCATAAAATGTCAGAATCTCGTCAAAACATCAGGAGACGGATAAACTGATGTGCCTGCAAACCCTTAAAACAACAGAACAAACCGTTATTCAGTCCCTTCTCACGAGCTTAGTCACAGGCGCTCAGTCAAAACAGAATTAATAGGCAGGCAATGTGATCAGGTTCGATCAGATTTACTTAGATAAGTAATCAATAGTAAACAGTTTTTAGCTACTTGTTGTGTTTGGCCACCAGAGTCTTTCACGCCACTTCACTTAACAAACATTTCGAACCAGTAAAGACTGCAGCGATTGAATATACATGGTTCTAGAGTTTAACGATATCCTATGTCAACAAATGATGTTGACGTCTATAGAAATTATTATGAACAATTCTCACCTATATATTTTAATTATCCATCGTGCGCCAGTCCCAAAATGTCTCTAATCAAAATATAATACGTTGCTCCCCTTAGACACCTTTATCACACATTCTTCCGAAGCTATACATATAGCCAAAGCGTTAAATCGCTTGAGTGACTTATAACTAAAGGCGGTTCGAGAGTTTAACGACATCCTATGGTAACAAAGGATGTTGACGTCCACAGAAATTACTTTGAACAGTTCTCACATTTCTTACGTCACAGTACAGATCATTATTGTATTTGAATATAATAGGCGATTGGTTGGATAGTTGCTGTTTAGCGACACTGTTTCGTAGCAAAGATGATTAACGTCGCCCTCCTCCTTTCTCCTGTGGTAGTGCCAGTCCCAAGCCTGGAGTAATTAGGTTGTTTGCAACAGAAGTGTGGCATAACATCACTCTTGAAAACGGCGTGTAATATTATTCTGAGCAACTCTCACAGTTTATTTGGCATAATTCAATACGACATCGTCGACAACCATCTACTGTATCATATAGCAAACAATCGTAGTCGCAGAATTTATATCTTCGGTTGATAGCATTTAAAAGGTGTCTAACGAAACCAAAAGATTATTTATTAGTCAGCGACATCTAACGGCTTTCAAACAATTTGACAACTCCTTACCTTACAATATTTACATACAACCCTTATAAGTTTGGCAACGGGATCGACCTCTTTCACAGGCAATAAGTCAAACAAAATCAAGAGTTGGATAATAAGGTCAGAATGGGTTCAAGGTCAGGGTGGAAAGAGGATAAATCAGAGTAGGGGTATAGAAGTAGACTGTCTGTCTCCCTGCCTACGTGTCTGTCTATTTGTCTGCTCCCGTCCCTGTCTGTCTTCCTTTCTGCCTGCCTGTCTGCCTCTCTGCCTGTTTGACTGTCTATATTTCTGCTTCCGTTCCTGTCTATCCGTCTGTCTATCTGCCTATCTCACACTGTATGTCCATCTGTGGTATTTACGAATATGCAAATATGTTGCATATTTATTTTCCCTTGAACGATCAGTTTTAAATGTGCCCTAAACAAATTAACATATTTTTTAAATTTCAGCGTAAACCAGTTTTTACTGTACAGTTTCCTTGCGTTGGGCTGCAATTTCATCAGCGGAGAGATTCGACGATGTTGCTCGAAAAGGAGAAACTGATGCTTTCCGTCATATATTGATTCTTTACTCTAAAACCTTTCATGGATCTGATCTAAATATTCCACATGTATCTTAAAATCATTCGAGAACAATTCTGAATCTATTTCAAATGCCATTCAAAAATCAAATCAAGCTCAACTCTCTCTACATTCAAACTCCATCCAAGTATTATTATTTGCAAGTTTCACTACTATTATTACTTTTCGTATTACGTATTTATTAAACGCCACAATCCAATGGCTGATTTTACCTCTGGTAGGCAGTTTTCTATTGTTCATCATTACTTTGTGACCGCTATGGGCCGTTCACCTCGAATCTACACTATATATACGCAGCTTTCTTTGGAGGCTCTAGCAATTATTATTTATTATTAATCCAATATTTAACGACATCCTATAGCTACAAGGCTGTTGACGTCTTTCAGTTTTTGGTGTATTTCAGTTCATTTTATTGTAATGTTCTCATCAGTTTTCTTTTTCTTTTCTCGTTTTTGATTTCGTTTCTGATAGGATGTTGACGTATTTAAAGTTTCTGACGGATTAAGTTAATTTTCGTATACTGTCTGTCATCAGTTTGCTTTCTCTCTTCTTGGCTTGGATTCCATTTCTGACAGGATGCTGCGATTTGACAGGTGATTGTTGTCGATCTCTTATTCATATAAGTCATGTTTTCTCGTCAATCTTATTAACAATATTTTATAGAATATCACATTGATCTATCTAAATTACCATCAAACTATCAATATTACATTTACAGGAGATGTTCAATATTCATTATCCATCAGTCATAGTACATACAGATTCAATTATCAATTTCAACATGACAATCAAAGTATCAATATTATTCAATATTGGTTTTATGCATTACAAAATTAGCTCTAAAATGAATCGTTTTCATCAACAAACACAAACCAATTTTAAGCAATAACTAAGGACGCTCTAGCAATTAAACGCGCGTTAGCTTTATTTATAGCGTCATAAGATTGCGTTTAAAAGGTGTCTTAGACGACCACTATTATCAATATTTGTTTAGCGACATCACTATTCTGAATATGCATGTTTTTTATGATTTCCATTTTTGTTTTTATGCTTACTTCGCGACTTCTCCAAAGGTTTCCAAATGCTGCCAATGCCCCCCACTGCTTTCGCTATCCTTGCTATCTCCCTTCCGCAATTATTCTCCCATGTTTGCAGGCTTCCCAAATATACAAACTCCTCCACGTGTTCCAGATCTTCACCGTTGACCTTGATTGGTGTTATGTTCGCTTTTTCTCCAAAGGTCATTGTTTTCGTTTTGCTGTGATTGATTTTTAGGCCTACCATCTCTCCTTCCATGCCTAGGGTGTTTAAGTTTTCTTGTATATTACGGATGTCTTTTTCTATCAGATCTATGTAATCTGCGAATGCAAGGTTGTTGATGAGAGTTCCGTTATATACTTACTACAGTAGGCCTAATGTCTATTGGCGAATTTTATATAATGAGCAAAAATAAATTGGCTGATTATTTCTTTAAAACATTGTGACATAGTAATAGTATAAATTAAAATCACGTTAGTAATAAAAATATAAATTTATGAAAATATACTCAATAACACATAAATGAAGTAATAAAAAAAACAGGAACAAATACACAAGCATTTCAGCACTTAATGAACATTTGAACTAAATCAGAACTTTCCTTCTTCAGACTTTTAAAACCGCGAACTTGTGAATCACTTAATCAAAATCAATGCCCTTCGCAGACTCACTTTCAATAAATGATGATATCGCAAGATTGCAACGCCTTGACTGTCCCATGGTAGATCACATAATATTATATTTCTTTATAAGTTTTAGCTTTGAAAAGCTTCTCTTACATGAAGCCACACACAAAGATCGTCAGAAATAATTTAGCCGTAGTGAAAGGGTTGGTGAGACTCTATTGACAGCTATGAATGTCAAACTGTCTAATAGGGCCCTATCTTTGGCTTCTTTCAGATTAGTCTGTTCTAAATATGTCCCAGTTTCTGCTTATATGTGACGTATTGCACTGGCTTTCTGCTTCGAAACGCATATCCTATAGGATAGCAGCACTTGTCTGGCGGTGTATCACTGGTAGTGCTCCGTCCTACTTGACTGTCGCCCGGTTTCCGACTTAGCCTCTCATAGAGCTCCGCGCTCTTCGGCTAAGGGAGAGCTATTTCTCCCTCGGGCCCGCTCCTCGGTCAGACAGCGTCGAGCCTTCTCGGCTTTGGCCCCTCCACTTGGAATGGGCTCTCGCTGACGTTACGCTTACTGCCCAAGAATTATTTGCCTGCTTTCTACCAATTGCTGAAGTCATTTCTCTTTGGCCGTGGCTGGGCTGGGAGCGCCTCTAAGTATACTTCGTGAAGAGGCGCTATATAAATATCCGGAAAGAATGAATGAGGATATGGCAATGACCGAGAGTCTCTTTCATGCATACGTGATTGTACGATAGCTGTATGACAGCATAAATTATCAGCGTCGCCCTCCTCCTTTATTCACCAAAAGATGGTAGTTTTTTCCGTTGTTTGTCGTAATTTCTTGGCCGCCAAGGACCGTTAACGTCGACCTTGCTGACGAGTATTGGGAACGTAGTGAAATTCTAGCGATTAAATAAAATTGCAGTATTTGTAGCGTTAAAAGAATGCGTGTTAAAGGTGTCTAAGACGAGCACTGTGTGATCTATTGTGTAGCGACATCATGTGGTCGCCAACGCCAATTACTTAGACCTCTCATTAAGTTATATTTTGCATCGGTAGGGTAATTATATCTGTCAAACAAGAGATTAATTAGCATCGCTTTTCTCTTTTACGAAGGCTTCGGACTGTCACCAACCGAGGATACGACCGTGGCTGAGTTCTTCTTTAATTATATGCGCAGTTTAACGACGCTACGTAAGATAAGTTTAACTGTTTAAATATCATAGATTAGCTTCGCTTATATCCGTGTATAACTCCACTCACATACGTTGGTCCCATTCCGTATCTCCAGCCTCCACTGTCCGTTCGCTCTCTCTCCCCAACTGTGCGTCGTCATGAACGCCCAGTCACTGAACCCTTAAGCGGATATGTCCCGTGACCTTCGACCGAGCAGGTCGACCGCTTCCCTCCCGAGCGATATGAGGGTGATGTCGATGTCCCTACGACGCAAGGCCAACAGATTGACGATCGTTTGGACGTGTTCCAGGTAGCGAATCCGTGGTTGAAGTCATATTCTATAATAATTAAAATGTAGAAATCCCATAGGTGAAAATCCCATAGGTCGAAATCCCATATACCAAAATCCCATTGGACAAGAATGACAACTGTAAAGCAATGTAATGTAATGTACATGTAATGCAATGGGATGCAATGTTCCGAAAATGCTCCTAAATATCTCAGCTCAATTCAATCGCCTCTATCTAATGATCATGCATCAATCGATGTCGCTGAACAATTTTGTGTTAATGACATGTATACGATAGATGCTCTGCGCCGAGTTCAAAGTTCCGGCGGCGGCGCGCCGGTCATTTCTGGTCGGCGGCGGCGGCGCGCCGCCGACCAACAGAAATCGGCGGCGGCGGCGGCGCGGCGCGGCGTGGTCGGCGTAGTGGTCTATATCACGCCGCTCAAAACCTCCGTTGCTGACTGGAAAACCTTTAGGAACTGCACCTTTGTCAATGGTTTTCGTTGTTGCAACACTGCGAAGCGCTACCGCGTTGCAATGTGAAGAAGAAGAAGAAGAAGAAGAAGAGGAAGAGGAAGAGAAAGAGGAAGAAGAACAAAAACAAGAAGAACAAGAAGATCAAGAAGATCAAGAAGAATATGAAGAATATGAAGAACAAGAAGAACAAGAAAAACAAGAAGAAGAAGAACAAGAAGAAGAAGACCAAGAAGACCAAGAAGAAGAAGAACAAGAAGAACAAGAACAAGAACAAGAACAAGAAGAAGAACAAGAAGAGGAACAATACGAAGAAGAACAAGAACAAGAACAAGAAGAACGAGAACAAGAAGACCAAGAAGAAGAACAAGAAGAAGAACAAGAAGAACAAGGAGAACAAGAAGAAGAACAAGAAGAAGAACAAGAAGAAGAACAAGAAGAAGAACAAGAAGAAAAACAAGAAAAGAAGAAGAACAACAAAACAAGAAGAAGAACAAGAACAAGAACAAGAACAAGGAGAAGGAGGAGGAAGGAAGGAAGGGAGGTAGGAGGGAAGAGGGAGGAGGAAGAGGAGGACAAAGAGAAGGAGGAAGAGGAGGGCAAGAGGAGGAGGAGGAGGGAGGGGAGGAGGACAAAGAAGGAGAAGGAGAAGGAGGAGAAGGAGGGGGGAAGAGAAGGACAAAGAGAAGGAGGAGGAGGTGAAGAGGAGGACAAAGAGAAGGAGAAGGAGGAGGGGGAGAGAAGGACAAAGAGAAGCAGAAGGAGGAGGAGGACAAAGAGAATGAGAAAAAGGAGGGGGGACAAAGAGAAGGAGAGGGAGAGGAGAAGGAGAAAGAGCATTTCCTTAAGCCATGGGTATGAAGTGTTAGCGACTTCATGTTCTTATCCTCGGCATATGAGTGCAGGTGGCCAATCCTCTCCATCACCGTCTCATCTTCCCACAGACAGTGTACGGTCAGTGTACACTTTACAGCTGAATTGGCTAGGGTGTGCTGGTGGACAGAAATCTAGAACCAAATTTTCTGCCCTGGCGGAGAATCCACTAACCACTACACTATCTCGCAAACTCGCACCTCTGCGCTCAGTGGCTCTGGAAGTGTTTAAAAGTTGTGTGAGCCAACCGCAGCCTAGTGCAGACCTAAGGTGGGTAGTATTATACATTATATCCAGTGGTATACATGTAGCTAGGTATTTTGGCGCCCGGGGCGGGTGACAGCAATCCCCCCTCCAATACATTTTTGTATGTAACGTAAAATGGCAATTTAGACAATCATCATGTGTTAAATAATAATCAGCGACATAATATGACACATACCATAAAACTTGTTTAGTCTTGATAGCTGCAACGTCTGAGAATTACCCAGAAACTTTTGGAAGCGACCTAATTCATTCTCAGCGGAAAGACCAGCACGGCTTGTTTAGTCTCTGTTGTTACATCGCAGAAGGCAAACAGGATTTTATCAGTTTCATTTTGCTGAGAGAACGCGACTGAGACTGGTAACACTAAATGCCAGATGCTGGAACGGTCTTCCTCCTGCCCTGCGAGCGGCTAACACAGTTGTCTCCTTCAAATCTGGACTCAAGACTTATTTGTTCTGTTAGGCCTACCCTGCTGTTAGTTGACTGTGAGGCGCCATATAAATTGTCACTGTTATTATTATTATTAAAAGAATCTGAATCTAGGGCCTATGGCAAAAGTCTTGGCTTTCTCTAGTCCCATTGATGAAATATTGCCACAGCTAGTCTGATGACTCAGTGCCATTCGGTATACGTACCTCCCACTGGGCTAAGGGAAAGGTCTGTGAGGCGACTGCCGAGGACATCATTCGAATCTAACCCTTTGGTCCTGAAACTTTAACAGGCGTTGATATGTCTACTGAAAGACAGTTTCATCTTCATTAGTCCTAACAGATGCGCAGTGAACAAGACAGAGCTAGAGAGGGCGACCTGAGAGAGGAATGCATAGGGGAGAGCATTCAGGCAGAGCGAAGAGGGAGAGGGTTACTTCGACAGAGTTGACTGATATATAGCTTAAATACTCAGTGCGTTAGCTTTCAGAGAGGAAGAAAGAGACTGCGTCAGTTCAACTCATTTGAAACTCGATAGGCCTGTATAACTACACACAACATGTAGGCACTATTTGAGTTTGAGATTTCTTGTGGGTACAATCTTTGGATCTGTTTCACAAAGGCGCTCGTCTTTTATATAGGTGCCTAATAACTATTAACACATTGACCCCCTTTTAACCAACACACCAAGCCATCATCATCATGAAGGCCTCGTGATTATCCTTTACTTCGTGATGGGGCAAATATCAAATGGTGGGCCATCTATCATCATCGCCACCATATCATCATCATCATCATCATCATCATCATCATCATCATCATCATCATCATCATCATCATCATCATCATCATCACCACCACCATCATCATCATCATCATCATCATCATCATCATCATCATCATCACCACCACCATCATCATCATCATCATCATCATCATCACCACCAACATCACCACCACCATCACCACCACCACCATCATTATCATCACCACCAACATCACCACCGCCACCACCACCATCATCATCATCATCATCATCATCACCACCATCATCATCATCATCACCACCACCACCACCGTCATCATCATCATCATCATCATCACCACCATCATCATTCATCATCATCATCATGATCATCACCACCACCATCCATCATCATGATCATCATGATCATCATGATCATCATGATCATGATCATCATCATCATCATCACCACCAACATCATCATCATTATCATCACCACTGGCATCGCCATCATTATCATCATCATCACCACCATCATCATCACCACCATCTTCATCATCACCACAACCGTCATCATCATTCTCACATCCATCATTATCATCATCACCATCATCATCATCATCATCATCATCGTCATCTTTAATCATCATCATCATCACTATCATCATCATCACCATCATCACCACCACCATCATCATCACCACCCCATTGAGTTGGCCTACGCAATGCCTGGGCTAGTGTGGAATCTAGAGTACAAATCACCTGCATAAAGTACGTTGTGCCTAGGAATAATTTAGCCTCTACACTATGATTAGATGAATAATTGCTTCATTTTCGATAAACTTAATTATAAAAGTTCATAAGGTATTTAATTGATGTCTTGTATGTTTGTCATTAAAAAAATAGCTACTGTCAATTTCGCTACCATTTTAGAGTTTTTAATTTTTTAAATACATAATTTCTATGGCCAAACTAGAGTATGCAAAGCTTGAAGTCGTGTGGATCTAGGGTACAAATTACCTATGTACAGAGAGTACGCTGTACCTAAGTATAATGTACTCTAGAGTACGTTGAGCCTAGGTATGATGTAGCCTACTCTAGAGTAGCCTACGTTGTGCCTACGTATGATGTTCTCTAGAGTACGTTGTGCCTAGGTATGATGTACTCTAGAGTACGGTACGTTGTGCCTAGGTATGATGTTCTCTAGAGTACGTTGTGCCTAGGTATGATGTACTCTAGAGTACGTTGTGCGTACTCTAGAGTACGTTGTGCCTAGGTAAGATGTACTCTAGAGTACGTTTTGCCTACGTACGATGTACTCTAGAGTACATTTTGCCTAGGTAAGGTGTACTCTAGAGTACGTTGTGCTTAGGTATGATGTACTCTAGAGTACGTTGTGCCTAGGTATGATGTACTCTAGAGTACGTTTTGCCTACGTATGATGTACTCTAGAGTACATTTTGCCTAGGTAAGGTGTACTCTAGAGTACGTTGTGCCTAGGTATGATGTACTCTAGAGTACGTTGTGCCTACGTATGATGTACTCTAGAGTACATTTTGCCTAGGTAAGGTGTACTCTAGAGTACGTTGTGCCTAGGTATGATGTACTCTAGAGTACGTTTTGCCTAGGTAAGGTGTACTCTAGAGTACGTTGCGCCTAGGTATGATGTACTCTAGTACCTAAGGATAATGTACTCTAGAGTACGTTGCGCCTAGGTGTGATGTTCTTTAGAGTTCGTTGTGCCTAGGTATGATGTACTCTAGTACCTAAGTATAATGTACTCTAGAGTACGTTGAGCCTGGGTGTGATGTACTCTAGAGTACGTTGTTCCTAGGTATTACAGTATGTACTCTAGAGTACGTTTTGCCTAGATATGGTGTACTCTAGAATACGTTGTGCCTAGGTATTATATGTACTCTAGAGTACGTTTTGCCTAGGTAAGGTGTACTCTAGAGTACGTTGTGCCTAGGTATGATGTACTCCAGAGTACGTTGTGCCTAGGTATGGTGTACTCTAGAGTAGGTTTTGCCTTGGTATGATGTACTCTAGAGTACGTTGTGCCTAGGTACTATGTACTCTAGAGTACGTTGTGCCTAGGTATTATGTACTCTAGAGTACTTTGTGTCTAGGTATGATGTACTCTACATTAGGATTTGCTTCACCTCCGATAAATTAAATTATAAAATGTTCATAAAGTATTTAATTGCTTTTCTATATTTAATATTAAAAATCAGTTACTGTTAATTTGGCTACCATTTTAAAGTCTTTAATTTTTTAAATACGTTACTTCTATAGCTTAACTAGAGTACGCAATGGCCGCTGTATACAGTGTCGAATCTGGGGTACTTAATGTTCTCGACAGTACGTTGAGCCTAGAGTACACCTTACCTGAATAGAGTACGTTATACCTGGATGTCGGATAGGCATTTCGTACTCTAGAGTCCGAGGTACCTGTAGGCGCGGTGGACTCTAGAGTACGTTGTGCCTAGGTATGATGTACTCTAGAGTACGTTTTCAGCCTAGAGTCCACCTTACCTGCCACACCGGGCTAACAGACAGTAAGATACACACAGCACAACTAATCACACACCTGGAATTCTTAAGTTTTGCAGCAACGCAACTTCCAGCAACCCCAATCAAGTTTCGCAAAGAAAACTTTCTTATGGTTTTAAGTAGGCCTATACAAGACTTCGACTTCTATTTCGCATTGAAGCAACAATTTATGGCGAAATCATGCAAAACATGCGAAATGCAACAACAAGAATTATACACATCAGTGTGGCATCGGCGGCGCGCCGACAAATTGTCGGCGGCGGCGGCGCCGGCGCGCCGACCGACAAAAATCGGCGGCGGCGGCGTCCAAGAAATGTCGACGGCGGCGGCGCGGCGCGGCCGGCGCAGGGCTCTAGTATACGATTTTATGTACCTCCGTTTATGTGTGTGTAGGTGTGTACGAGTATCTAGTCATAATGTGTCTGTGTGTGTACATGTATGTGTGTATGCATATGTATTCAATTCGGATTTCATGCATGTGTGTTTGTGTATGTCTTCAGGTAAGAAATATTCAGTTAAGAAATTTTTCGCCATTTATGCATCACCTCACAAAGGCAATAACTCTTTTGATAGACAGATCGACTGCAATGGCTGACGGGTTTACTAGAATGGCAGATGACGATAAACCGTCAATAAAGTAATGCTCCCTTAGACACCTTTAATACACTATGGATCGACCGCATAAAATAATTGCTCAGTTGCGTTTTATCGATAAATTTCTCCCATATGGGCATTGACAACCGTTCTACGTTGCAACTGGCAACCGAGGTGCTTTATGGTCTAATGGTTAACGTGCTGCTATATCAACTGAGATGTCGGGGCTAAAACCCTCTGTTTTTAAACTGAAGCCATTTCTGTTCTTAAAGGCAATTAAAATCCCTATGGTTACCGCAGGTTATATGGATTTGCGCTAAATAAATTGCCTTAAGAAATAAATAATACAGCACTGTCTTCAAATGCTGGACATTTAATAAATACCATGACTTCATACCATTAGGTAATAAATAATCATGCCACGGTTTGGTTAAAAATTATTACTGCTACTAAGTTAAAAAAAAGTCCTATGTGCCAGTGTCTATTGCACAAGGCATCAACCGATGGCGCACCAAAACTAAACTCTAATCCGAAGATCAGTCCGTTTAGACAGAGATCTAGTCTTTGGTGTATAATCTTTTCGAAAAAGGTAAGTCTTAAGTTGAGAATGAATTGACAAAAGCGAATGAGCAGAACAGACGCATACAGGGAGGAAGGGAGTTCCACGATATAGGTCCAGCAACTGGAAAGGGTCGTTCACAAAGCACAGTTGTACCATGATTCTCCTTATTGAATTGCGGAAGGGAAGAAACTGGCAGACCTCACTCAAAGAAACGCCCTGGAGTGATACCTGTATGTATGTATGTATGTATGTATGTATGTATGTATGTATGTATGTATGTATGTATGTATGCATGTATGTATGTATGTGTGTATGTGTGTATGTATGTATGTATGTATGTATGTAATGTATGTATGTAATGTATGTATGCATGCATGTGCATCTGTACATTTGTCACTAGTTTGTAACTTCTACGTGTTATGTGTGGCTGCCAGAGTATTTCAAGTCAACATACGGAACGAATTTGCGATTCGTATACACAGTTGCTCTATTTATACCTTTGTTGGAAAGCGTTTTAAAGGTGTCTTATGAGACAATCGCAATTTAACTACCACTTACTCTGTTCTCAGTTCTTGTGTGGGCCCAATAGTGCATTGGATAGCACACTGGCAATCTGGCATAGAGAGCGAGAGGTATCGAGTTCGAACCCGTAGGCGGACATGCTTTGTAGGACGCTATTAAAGCATCAAAGCTAAGCAATCCTTTTTTGCTCTGAGAGTTCTTGTGGCCCATGGTCTCACTGGTAACCGCCTTCACGACGTTGTGCGCTCCACCACACTTGCTCAACTCCTGTACGTCTCCCATTCTTGGTGGGGATTTACAACTGTTGGGGAGAGAGAACGCATGACTGCACTGATCAGGAAGCTTATACGCCAGGGATATCTACCTCCTTGTACCCCTACAATTGAAGAGCTGTGTGCCAAAGCAGACGCAGCTCTCTTCTCCGCGGTTTTGTCGGATCCTGGTCATGTCCTACACGGATTACTCCCTCCTATCCGCGAAACCGGATACTCCCTAAGACCTCGTTCGCACAATCGTGCCATTCCACAATCTGACCCCCTTACTAGGAAAGGATTTATCACCAGGATGCTTTACAACTATTAATTATCGTCCACCTGCATTTGCTTGTTACGCATTATTATTATCAATATTATTACTTCGATGCTTTACAATTATCATTGCATAACTGTTGTCCCATTGTGCGTTTGCAAATGGCGTAATAAAGACCATACTTACTTACTTACTTACTTATTAGCGCCAGTGTATTGCAGGCTGTCTGTTCTGTTAGTAGTTAACCATCACTACCCGCTAGAATGGGTGCCACCTTCTTTTAAATTTTACGCAAAGCCAGGTTTACTAATACGATTGTTGTCAAGCGTCTGTTTAAATCGTTGCGATTACTTCGGTCGAACGGCACTACTTCATGCGGATGGAAATGGTCACGTGGGTTGCGTGGTATTTCTCGTCGCATTCGGGGTCAACATCTGGTCACTCGATAACAGCTTCAACTCGCCGCTAGACGTCGCTGCAATCCACAATCCTCGAATGACCGTGGTCAGCTGTCTGGACAAGGCGGCGGCTGACCAGGTGTCCAGCAACGTCCGAACCGTCAAGAAGCAGCGAGAGTCGGCCATCCGTGACGCCGAGAGACGAGCCAAGCGCTTCCAGAAGTCGCCTCAGAAGATGGAGGTCGCAGGAGCCGACGGCATGAAGCTGAGTTCGATTCGTATCTTCCCATCCTATATTGATTTTTTCGCCATAAAACTATTCATAGATCCAGCCTTTATATCTTAAAACCATTCGAGAACCATTCTAAATCCATTCTAAATACATTCAAGAATCAACTCTAGCTCAACCATCTCCATATTCGAACTCCATCCCATTATTATTATTTAATTGTATTACTACTAATATTTCTATTATTACGCATTTATTAAGCGCCACAATCCAATGGCCGATGGAAGTCAGTTTTCTATTGTTTGGGGGGTCCGGTGGCGCGTTGGCAGGGCCGGCCTTAGCCCAAATGGCGCCCCAGGCAAAGCATACATTTGGCGCCCTCTGATCCCCACTCCACGGTCCATCCCACGTCACAACCCAGTGATGAACCAGCCAGAACATTACGCTCAACTGAGTTATTTATTATTATTTCCAATTAGTACACTTAACCCGGATAATTTGAATTTTTGGGAATTGTAAAAAGCAAAAATACTTCGTATAACAGATATCGAATTACCAAAAAGGAAAAAAATTATTTATTAAAAAAATATTTGTTGAAAAGGAACAGGCATCTTTTTCTGCCTGTTGCTTTTCTTCATCAGGTTTCAGTTTATCAAACACACTAAAGCTGAAAGCAATTAAAGCAAATAGCCTACCTTCAATATTAGGAAGTAGGCTACTAGCTCGATCATCCCTGGGCACTAACAGTCTAACACTAACAGCTAAAGTAGTTTCAGTTTTGTTGAAATAGTTGGAAAACCTTCCTTTTTGCTTTTTGATACTAACCTCTGTTTCTTGTTTTTCTTACAGTTCTGAGCACCCGATAACTTTTGACGCTTCATAGGGTTTGACATAATTTTAAAATTAAAATTTCAATTTAATAAGATCAAAACTCTAAAGTGATTGGTAAACCGGGATTTATAATCGGAAATTATATTCACCCGTTAGTCGGATCTCATTCAACTTCTATTGTGCTGTTATTCATTGTCATCCAACTTCCATTGCGCCAATTGTCGCCCAACTTCAATTACGCATTGATTAATTTTCATCAAACTTCTATTGCGGCGTTATTAATTTTCATCCAACTTCTACTGCGATGTAATTTATGTCATAATTATGTTCAATAAACGTGTTCATATGACTGTAATCCTACGTCATTATTGTATAAGAGAAATTAAAAAATAATTTCCGACGCTAAAACCCAGTCGCAAGATGTCACTGTGTAGTCTAGGCCTATGTCAGTATCAGGTCTAAGGACGGTCAGTTCTATTGCAGACACAAACTACAAAGTACAGACACGCGTAAAATAATTGAATTTTAATAGCTAAAATAAAATGTGTAGGCTATGGTGTCTGAAATTGAAGTAGGGCCTATAGGTTAATGAAATCAATAATTACTTTAAATATGCTCCATAAGCAAAAGTTTTGATTTAATCTGAAAACAATAATTTCAATTGTAAAAATGGCTTAAAAAGTGAAAAACATAAGACTGATAAAACACATTTTTGTGAAAATGGCGCCCCCTAGATTGTGGCGCCCTAGGCAACTGCCTGCTTTGCCTGTGCCTAAGGCCGGCCCTGCGCGTTTGATAACATCTGGCGAAGAGTGCGAGAGGTACCGAGTTCGAGCCCCGTTAGGGCGGATTTGCTCTGTAGGCTGCTATTAGCGCCGTGTATTACAGGCTGTCTGTTCTGTTAGTAGTTAACTAGTTAAGATTGTTTCAATTGTATAACATGTAAATGTACAGCGCAGTGCGTTTGTCAGGCGCTAAATTAAAGAAAAGATATTATTATATTATATTATTATCATCATTTTGTGGACGTTAACGTCGACCTTACCCTATGCGTTGGACGTCTGTTACACTGTAGCGATTAAACGCATTGGCTATATTAACCTCTGACGTGAGCGTTTTAAAGGTGTCTAAGACGATCACTATATCATTTGTTGTTATGCGACATCTTGTGGCCGTGAAGGTCAATTACGTCGACCTTTAACTTATATTCCAATTAAGTACATTTCCATCCGTGGCTTTGATCCTGTTTAACGACACTCCGTCATATGAGAGATAATCAGCGTCGACGTCCTTGATCCAGGGTTAAGAATGACACCATCGGATGACATGGCAATGGACGATACTCTCGTTCATGCATACGTAATTTAACGATGATGTGTCGCCCTCCTGTTTTATTGCAGAGTTCGGAAGGCGCTAACACATCATCGTCAGTTTTTCCCGCTGTTTATCATTATTTTGTGCCTGTCATGGCCATTAACATCGACCTTACCCTATGAGTGAACATACCTGGTTTTAAGTATGACGACAGAACGCGTTGGCTTTATTTATAGCTGCTGTTTAATGCGAGCAACGTATTATTAATTAATTAGCGACATCTTGAGATTGGCGCACGATGGATTATCATAAAAATTATATATCCGCATTTATTAGGCGACACTGCTTTGTGACTAAACATCAATCTTTGGCGCTGAGCAATTGCAAGTGAAGGACTTCCTAAAAAATTACTACGGGGCAACTATCTGTCGCTGAATGCCGCGGCTGTGCTAATACACTCTTTTTTGTTCTCACACGTCTTGACTACTGTAATGGAGTCCTCCTGGGCCTCCCTGAGTTCCGCATTCGTCAACTTCAGCTCGTTCAGAATGCAGCAGCCAGACTTCTGGCTGACCTGCCGAAATATTCACACATATCCGACTACATGCGGCGTGAGCTATACTGGCTTCCAGTTGCTGATCGTGTTAAATTCAAGATCGCTACGCTGGTTTGGAAGGCTACGACTGGCACTGCTCTGGACTACATTGCTGAACTGTGCCTTCGAGTTGGCACTCAAACTGGTCGGCGGGCTCTCCGGTCTGCCTCGCGAAATGACTTGATTGTACCTTCGTTTCGAACCACCACCCGTGCTCGTCGGGACTTCTCGATTGCGGCGCCACGGACACGGATCTGGAATACTCTTCCGCCATCTGTGCGTGCCACTAATGCTACATGTGGTTACATGGTTTTCTCTCGACTCTTAAAGACGCACTTTTTCAGCTGTTTGATGGCCACGTGTTGAGCGCTTCTGTAAGATTCTTGAGTGGCGCTTTATAAATGTCTTGTTACATTACATTACATTACATCTTGAACACGTACTCTTCGCGTTACAAGGCAAACACTCATCCAATGGGCTACAGTGTCCCACAAATCCTAAGTAAAAACTAATCGATTCCCCCAACAGAAGCTGTTCAGGCAGCGTCCCATCTGGCGGCGAGTGATGGAAATGGTCTCACCGGGGAAATCTCCACCCGACCGTCTACCATTACACCGCTGTAGCGTAAGAAGATTCAGTCTTATTCGATATAGTTAGTTCCTACTTATAATAGCTCTATCATCGTAAGGCGCAAGTCATCGGTCAATGGTCGCTTCAAAAGAATCTGACGTTGAAACCAAAGTCTGTAAGAGAAGCCAGGTCGAAAGCCATAGGTTGAAATTCCATAGGTCGAAAGCCATGGGTACGTTAAACTCTATCCTACTATTAATTATTACTATTAATGTTATGCATTTATTAGGCGAAAATATATACAATTGCAGATAATTTTATCCATTGTTTATAACCATTTCTGGCCACCTAAGGCCGGAAACGTCGAATTTACACTACGTATATAAAGGTCTGCTACATAGTCTAGCCATTAAATGCATTTTTGCTCTATTTATAGAATCGGAGGAATTAGTATTAAAGGTGTCTAATATGAACACTGTACTATTCATTGTTTAGCGACACCTTGCGGCTGCCAAAGCCAATAGCGTCGACTTTTAAATTATATTCTAATCAGATGTTAAATAAGATAATTAAATTTTCACACGTGCCTGTTTAACGACGCTGCGTCATAGGAGAGTTGTAGTAGTAGTTTCAGTTTAACGACACTGTGTGATGACAAAGATCATTATCGTCGCCCTCCTCTTTCATGCAGCCTTGGCACTGAAAGATGTTAAATAAGTGGCGAGAGGTGATGGAACGCAGAATGTATAGCATCGGTAGAATGCGTGTTAAAGGTGTTTAAAAGAGTACCGAATTATCAATTGCTTAGCGACATCCTGGGATTGAGGCGTGATAGATAATCATAGTATATTCGTGTATTTATTAAGCACCACTGTCTAACGACAAAGCATTAATCGATGGCGCTGAGCAATCGTGATTGAAGGACAGTAACCGTCTCAGATGAGAAGGCTCGAACTCTCCGCGTTACAGGGCAAGCACGCATCCAATCGCCTTCTCTGTCCCTCAAGTCCAAAAATCTAGAATTAAATCTAGAATTTCAATGGCCTCCCCCAAGCGATACAAGGGCGATGTCGATGTCCCCACGACACAAGGCCAACAGACTAATGGTCGTCTGGACGTGTTCAAGGTTGCTCCACCCGACCGTCCACCATTACTCCTCTGTAACGTAAGAAGGTGCCGTCATATCAAAAGCAGTTACTTATAAATTATAGTGCTATCGTCATAAGGCACAAATCGTCGATTGAAAGAATACTATCATTCATTACGGATTAAACTGGATCATGATGTTGAAACGTAACTGTATTATAGTAATGTCGATTGTGATCGATTAGAGCGAAGTGGGGACAGTTCTGGATGTCGTGAAACCCTTGACAATGCAATGCTCTGCTAAGACACCTACAATACGTCTTTCGTCGATAAATATGTCAGTCGCGTTTAATCACTTTGTCTGTAGCAGTCCCCAGCCTGGATAATGATCTTTGTTATCACATAGAGTCGTTAAAATGAGACGACTACTGTCACCAGGTCAAAAACAATAGTGGCCGCAGACTGAAATTTACGGTGACATCGACGTCATCGGCCTTGGAATCACCAAGTTTAAGTTAAACAATGATAAAAATCATCAAACCTCGCCATTACCCTATCTGTGGTTTTGCCAGTCCGAATCCTGGAGAAAGGAGGAGGGCGACGCTAATCATGTGTAATGATGCAGTGTCATTACACAGCAACTAACCAACCGATTATTCGACGCCAGCTTATAAACCAGGGCTATAGAATTTACCTTACTCAATATTAGATAGTTCACAGAGAAGTCTGGAAATGACACAATCATTAAGAAACTGCCTTTATTATTTTTTAAAGGAGCTTTTATTTCTGACTAATGATCCGTGTTCCGTATAATCCTTTTAATCGCAGTTCCAATGTTATGAAATACATCTTCTTATAAGAAAATCTACGAAATGTCTTTTCGATTCTCCATTTCCTTCGAAGAGACAATCTATTGGCGCCAGTCCGAAATCTGGATTTCTTTCTTCTTCATTTATTGTACTACTAATCAATAACATAGATCTCTATGGTACAACTGGGCCTTACAAACGCCAAATTTTTTCTCATATTTCCATATTTTATTTTTTTTATCATTTAGTCATCATCAATTATAGTCCAGGTCTTGAAACAATCGTTAGAGTAGTAGTAGAAAACTAATTACAGTCCCAACTGTATCTAAGTTCTAAGGTGGAAAATTAATTATTAGGCTAACCCAAAATAACCGAATCTGACCATCTTCCAATTATGGAGGAGAGCGACGCCAATCGCCCTTATTATGACAGAGCGTAGTGATACTGGCGCAATAGAAGTCATTACATTCGAGGGATACCGAATCAGAAGTGAATAAGGCATACGCATTTATTTCATACATACCTGCATTTGTTGCTCTTACATTTTCGTTCCCTTAACAAACGATCATTGATGCAGAAATCGACGGCAACGGTCTTTGTTGCCATGAGGCATAGACTGTCGTTACATTCTCGATCCATTTATCCAATCGACAGATTAGTGTCAAACGTGTCGCATACAGTGAGTTCGACATTAACGAGATGCTGATAAACAACGCAAACTGATGGTGCAGTCCAAAGCCTGGATAATGGAGGAGGGCGACGTCAATCGCCCTTATTATGACAAAGGCTAACAAAGCCTTCACTCGCAATTGCTCAGTCCATTCGATCGATGCTTGGTCACTATACAGTGGCGGTTTAAAAAATGCACAGATATATTAGGATTATGCATTGCGCGGCACTCGCAAAATGCCGCTAACATGTATATAGTACAATGCTCGATTTAGACACCTCGAATACGCATTCTTCCGACAATATAAATGAAGCCAATACATTATCGCCACAGTTAGCACACAACCTATAAGCTCATACAGTAAGGTTGAAGAGAACGGTCCTTGGCGGCCACAAAATGGTGATAAACAACGGAAAACTGCTCTACCATCGTGTGATACCAGTCCGAAGACTGGATTATTAAGAAGGGCGATGCTATTCATGACGCTATATCGTTCAAAAGAAGCTACTACTACGAATGAAAATATATCTAATAATACCGAAAGGACATAACGTAATAGGCTTTGACCGCCAAAATCGACAGCACACCACACCTCGTCTTAGAAACCCTTAAAAAGAATTCGTCCAATGCTATAAAATAAGTTTATTTTACTAGTGCCAGTCCCAAGCCTGGATGAAGGAGGAAGGCGGCGCTACTGATCTTTGTAATCACACAGTGTCGTTAAACTGAAACTACTACTACTACTACTACTACTACTACTACTACTGCCATTATCATACCCGTGCAGTTCTAGTCCCATGTCTGGAGAAAATAGGAGTCTGGCGTTAATCATCTTTGTTATTACACAGTGTCGTTAAACAGCAACCAGCGAACGAATGGCCAGGTGTAACATGTAATTATTATGTGTTGGCAGATATTCGTTTCACTCATAGAGTAAGGTGCCAGTCCGAAGCCCTGTTAACGGAGGAGGGCGACGCGGATCATTCATACTGTTACACAGCTTTGTTAGACAACGTATACATATAAGAAAATCTCGTCCGCTGCCGTATTCTCTAGTGATGCCAGTCTGAAGTCTCGAAGAAGGAGGCGACGCTAATTGTTTTCTCTTATGACCCAGCGTCGTTAAACAGGAACTACAGTTATGTTCGGAAATAATTATATGTAATTAGAATACAAGTTAAAGGTCGACGTAATTGGCCTTGGCAGCCACAAGGTGTCGCTTAATAATTATTAATACAGTGCTCGTCTTGGACACTTTAAACACACATTCGTCAAATGTGTTTAATTGTCATTGCATCAAAAAACCTAGTTCAAAGAGTAAGCATGACATTAACGGTTCTTGGCGTCCAAAAGTTGTTGCTCAACAAATTTTATTAAACCGTGGTCTCCTTAGACACCTTTTAAACTATTCTACAATCGGCATTAATTCAGGAAATGAATTTGAGCGCTAGATAACAACAGTATCCTCTGGTCAACGTTGAGGGCCCTTCGCTGCTACAAAATGCTGATAAAGAACGGAAACTGCCTACCATCGCTTAGTGCCAGTCCGAAGCCTTGATAACGGAGGAGAGAGACGCCAATCACCCTTATTACGACATGGTGTCGTTAAACGGAACCCACGAAATGTCTTTACTATTTGCAACTTAATACCAGTGGTAAACAAATATTCGTATCACGATTAGGATATTATTGATTACACCTGCTATTAAATTAAACACTTCAATGGCGTCTGAGTCCAATGCACAAGGCATCGACCGATGGCGTAACGAAACCAAGTCTTAATCTGGCTAATAAACAGAAGTTCAGTGCAATTAGACAGAGATGCAGTCTACGAGGTGGAAGCAATTTGAAAGAGGTAAGTTTTCAAAGCTGTATCATGACAAAAATAATCTTTGTCGGCGGAAACGGCCAATGTTGCCATAAGCTGCCGTTAAACTGAGGATCCAAAAATAAACTAAGAGCTGTAATATGCCAAAACTAATCTTTGTCGGCGGCTACGGCCTCTGTTGTCATAAGCTGCCGTTAAACTGTGGACACACACAATCGCAGGATGCTACTAGATACTGAACTATAATATTATGCTGCTAAACGATGAATATTAGTGACATTGTAAAGTACTGTTTAGATGCCTTTAACTCTATCAATTTTGTTTCCACTGTATTGTACATAATTTTGAATTGTCGTCAACGGCCTTTGATGTCATACGATGACGTTAAACCATGAAATAAAAATATAAAAAAATCGCATGATGCACATCACGCTCCATTGCTCGTCGGGAAGGTCGACGTGAACGGTCCTTGGCGGCCACAAAATGACGACAAACATCGGAACATTGCCCATCATCGGTTGGTGCTAAGTAACGGATGGAAATATATTTAATTAGAATTTAAGTTAAAGCTCGAGGCCACTGATGGTACTCTGTGGGTGCCAGTCCCAAGCCTGGACAAAGAAGGAGGGTGACGCTAATGATCTGTGTTATCACACAGTGTCGTTAAACAGAAATTACTACTAGCACTATATTCCGAGCTATCTTCACAGATTTAATAATTCGTCTTATAAGTTATAACCCCTCTGCGTAACTCTTATGAAACATTGAACTCTGGCTAACCGCAATACTTCTGATCAGTCCTTATTCCCCAGACGTATCGTTATTCAACAAGGTCATCCCATTATCTTTCTCTGGTCATACCTAACACTTGAACTGTTCTTGGTGAACGAGACTTTCGGTTGCTTGGTGTAGGCTAGATTTTGGAACTCCCCTCAGTATCGGTCGGTTCGTTCTGCTCAGTCGCTTGCGTTATTTCATTGTCAAATAAAGACTTTTCAGATTGGAGTAGGATCAACAGTATAACGACATCTTCAGCAACAAAGACCGTTGACTCGGCAGAAATAATTTGGATAAGGTCTCACAGTATGTGTGGCATAATACAGCTCAATATCAAATCGCTTATCCTCCATCAGTCTTAGCGGATGTTGACCTGATTGCGATTTATTTAGACGAAATAAACCATCGAAATGACGAAGAAGTCGATCAGCGACCTACATGGCCGGTGACATGCGCAGAACCTTCACCTCACCTTTACTTACCTTCGTCGTTGTATAAAACACAGGTGAGTCCATTAGGTTCAAGTTCATTGTAGGCTAATTCTGTTGGCTTAAGAAACGAATGAACATCTTATCTATTATGTCAATGTGAAATTCTGTCCAATCCATAGACAACTCAAGGTCCACCGAAAAACAACGATTCGGGAAGGGACGTTGCAAAACAAAACAGAACCATACACATTTTGACTGCTTGAACAAACAAAGAGTCGCATATAGCGTGATCAAAC